>PDGT01000070.1:1505458-1649169 GCA_003671415.1 Megathymus violae | reverse complement strand
CAATGCGCATACAGATTCTCTCTGATTCATGATTTGTTTCGTTACAATAATATGAATGTTTTAATGATATAAATGTCGTTACAATCCTATTTGCCTATATTCTCTCAGATATTGTTCGCTCTTTCAGATATTGATCAGCTCATTAATTTCACAACTGGAAACCACAGTTTTGGAGCAAATTATTACCGACTGCGTATTTTTCAAAACATGAGTCTGTACATAACCTAATTTTATATAACATTTTGTTTAATCAACGGTTGTAAGGGTTAAACTATACGCAGCGTGTCCTATACAAATAGTAGCTTACAAACAAAATATATTTACACTAATGAGGAGCTGACCCTGAATCTAAAGGTTAAAAACGTGCAGCTACGTACAGTAAACAACATTGTTTATCCGCCATTTAGGTACAGATGTAATTTTATTTAATCTCCGGGGCAAAACGTTTCTTTTAATATAACGAAATCAAAATTATCACCAGTAACCCAGAGGGGGGTTCGAGAAACATTATTTTTATATTTATAAATTGTAATCTCACTCCAAATAATTGTTACTTATTTTCGTCAGCAGTTTTAAATTTAATCTATACGTATAATAACATTCCAACTGATCGGTTTCTGTACATGAACGATATATGAGATAAAAAAAATATTATTAGAGGCCTTTATTAACGGAATAGAACCCAAAACAATAGTTGTTAAAAGTTTTGTCTGCTTGTTTGTCTGTCTCGCGCTAATCTCAGAACGGCTTAACCGATTTTGTTCTCATTTTTACTAATGTATTGCAGTAAATAAACGTTAACACTTAAGTAATACTTAAAGTAAATAAATAATACTTAAAGTTTGTTTCATTTTAATCCGTCCATAAATAAAACGGTTATGAATTAATTTAAAATAATATAGGTACTATTTCTTAGCTTAATTCGTAGTTTTTCCGAAGCGAAGCGAGGGCATTTTGCTAGTTTACAATATTTTTCATTTTTGGATGTATCAAAGAAATTCTTGCAGTCATTTTTTAAAACATCACGTTCACACAGACATACAGATAGACGTAAACGTAGTTGTAGAAAGTATAATAATACACTATGATAATAAAATTACAGAATATATAATTTAAAATATACATTCGTGGTTTATTACCATGGTCATTAAAATATTGAGTTAACGGCCGAGTTCAGCAATGTTGAATGTTTGGAAAAAATTTAATGCATTAGTCCTACGCATAAGATAAATCGTGTGTGATCGGCCGCGTTCAGAAACGTGGGGCACGGAAACGCCAGAAACAAGGGGTGATTGATCGTGGATGACGACAAATATATATGATACTATCTATAGTCTTACAGCTTATTTCAATCAATTGTATAGAATAACGATGTGCGGCGTGCATCTGTTACATGAAAAGCAATTTAATTTTACCGCCCAGGTTATGAGGTTAATTAGCTCTGTTAATCAGTGGTTGCCTTCTGGTTTAAACATTGGTTTCCAGAACTCAGTCTTAGGTATGAATTGTACATACACTTATAATTTTTTAAGTGAATTGAAAATTGATTAATTGCTACTTGCTTCTCGTAAGAAAACTTATTTTTCTCGAATATCCCTGTGAGTTCTTCTAAATGTTCGAAAGTTTGTAAAGTTTGACAATCCGAACTAAGTTGGATTGCCCTATACTCTTTATATTGTGAGACGAGGCGCGATCCCATTACCTATAAAGTATTGGGTTGTAAGAATGGGTCCTTAAGCTTTATATAAGCTGTGTTAGCGTAGTGGTTGGTTGAATTTATATATCTTTATGTGTGTGTTACAAATCAATTATCGCTAGCTTCAGTGAAGGAAAATAACATAATAAAAATCTGAATATCTAAGAGTACTTCATAATGTTTTTAAAACCGCGTGAAACCTCTCTATCTGTACTTGGTTGTTTTAGACTATGGGCTTAACCCTCTTATTTTCAGAAAATACTCAAACCCAGCAGTGTGATAGTAAGTTTCGGGTTGCAGCGATAAAGCTTTATCAGCTAAGTTCAACTGCTAGTGAACTCCTCCATCGCCGCACCGATCCCGTCCGAGTTGCAACGAATCTCAACACAAAATATTCACGTTAATCTAAGTAAATAACAAGCCACGTAAATAAATAACCCGCCGGGTAAACAGGTAAGGGTCGTTTGTTTATTGTTATCGCAAGCGGCCTGTTAACTAGGGGCACATCGGGACACGGGGCATGTTGATGTTTACTCTGCCCCGATGCGGGTTATTTGCTTAGTAATAGTTGGTTTAATCTTGCTCACGAAAGATCCCGAGTTCGAATCTCGGATTTTGTTCATTAATGATTTATTAACAATACATTATTGTTTATTTAAGTATAAAAAAACATAATAATTTTTTTTGTGTTAAAACCACCTGAATATATTTGAAAAAAAAAAAACGAAATATCGTATTTCTATTAGTTCTGGCTTTCACTAATATATTGCAGTAAGCGTCACTTAATACATAAACATTGTTTCACCGCAATCCGTCCATAAATAAAAAAAGTTATAAATAAATATTTTAAGTTGTATTTCATAGAACGAGGAAAACCCAGTCCTAAAATAATTCAGATGCTAATTCTAAGCGTAAGGCATAGATTTTCTGAAGCGAAGGGAAGGCAGTTTGCTAGTATCTACTAAGATTGATAGTTGTTCAATCCGAACGAAGTTGGAATAAGCCGTTAGTAGGTAGATAAAATAATTCACATAAAAGTTTGAAATATAATGTAATATGGCCGATATGATAATAATTTTATGATTTTAAAATTACATCATTGCGGATATTATTAAAACTATAATGGGTACTTACGAGTACGGGTAAAATATAATGATAACTGTCGAGAAATTTGAAAAATATATATATACAGTTATGTTTTTGGCCGTATTGGGACGGCCTAGAATACTCCCCCCAATCCCTTGCTGGCAGAATAGGGTGTCGTAAGAGGCGACAGAAGCCAGCCTGCTTGGTGGCAGGGCTTCGCGTAAGGATTATATTATCCGTATTATTATTAAGTCATTAATATTATTATTGGTATTATTTTCTTTCCATGAAGCCTGCCTGGCTATCTACTACCCTCCTGCTTGAATTAGCCGCTAAAAGACTAGTCGTATTCCGGCTGGGGGCTTTCTAAAACTTTTTTTCTTCTTATTTCATGGCCGATAACGCATCAGTGATACCTTTAGTCTTGCTGATGTCTTCTACGCTACGGTGCTATGCTACAGTGACCACTTACAATCGGATAGCTCGTCGTTTGTCGGCTATAAAAAAATACAGTTATGGAAGGCAGTATGAGTTTAGACTTCCGAGTGAAAACTGGAAAGAATTTCTCCATGCCATCGTATTCCAAAATAATCACAATCCATGTAGTCGGAATATCGGCAAAAACACAAAAGGCTTGAGCAAAAGTTACATTGAAAATACATACTATCCAAGATAAGTTGACATGCTTATATGACGTCAAAGTTGCGTACATCTTAGGAAACACTAATTTTATGTTCACTTCCATATATAGAACCAGGAGTCATTGACACGTTAACTGAATTATAAATCAATGACACATTAAGGCATTCCGAGCCGTCAGCTGCTCTACTGCTACTCAGTATAAACCCGCTTAATGCGATCTGATTAGTAAAGCCGTGTCCTATAGCCACGACAGAGCCGGACCCAGTACTCAAACCACTAATATAGTAACTGAATGCATACGAGACATGATCAGTAATGCGGCTACATGATTCTGTGGGTCAGTAGTTTGATTGGAGCAAGTTTGACTCCAGGCCGAGGCAAAAAAACGCTTGGTCTTGATTTTTTGTTTCTTCTTTGCTTGTGCTCGGGTGTGAGTGTGTGAGTATTTATTTATTTAGATTGTTTTGACAGGTTACACCCATTTACAAACTTCACTCATAACAAAGAGAAATAATGCTGAATTAAGATGCTTTAAAAACAAAACGAGTTTTTATCAAAATATAAACTATACCGAAAATAAAAGAGAAAACCGGTATAAATTCATAGCATTCAGATACCTAATTATGCTTTCAGTCATGATATTTTAATAATTCTCACAGTAAAACCTTAAAAACTAATACGAATACTGCGAAACATTGAAATTTGACAGTAGACCTGTCAACACAATGAAGTATGATAGATAACACAAGCCGTCCCAGCGTGCTAAGTCGTGCGTGGATGTTGGTGGCAAAATATCTATCAAGGACTTCCTTTACACACATCAACAAAAATACATGAGGTCATCATAATTAGGAATGATCGGGTTATATTATACTCGGTTTTTGATATTGTTACAAGATTAAGTTAATAAAACAAATTTATTTAACCTTGTTAGTCTATTTGTGAATCTAATATATTTTTGTTGCCATAACTGAACCTCCAAATTTATTTATTCAGTCTTTATTGAATCCAGAGTACACAAAAAGCAGATTTAATTCTGAATAACATAGAAATTTTCCAGAGACCAATTAAAAGCGACACAAAGTTGGGAGCTTTTTGTAAGGAAGAAGTCAAGGAAAACCTAATAAGTAAAGAAAGATAAGAAACAATAATGCAAATAAATATAGTAATTAAACAGGAAAATAGGAAAAAGAGAAGTTATTTTGTTTCAAAATTGGTACATCAATTACGTTTTATAAGAAAGTTATTGAAAAACCAAACATACATACCATCAGGAAAGGAAAGTTTGTTATACAAATTTCTGTTGACTTTGGCAAATAGTTGCAAAGCTGAGCGGCTTGGAGCGTGAAAGAATGTGAAATAAAATATACGCGGTGACGGGTAAAACTCAGGTAAATATTAATATTTTTACCATAAGCATTTCCAAGCATTATATTAAAAACAATCAAATTGAAACTGCCGTGAAATAAGAACGGAGAGAGCCTATTATTTGGTCAGAATGATAGCTACGTGAACTTTATACGTTCCGTAGATTCAGCAAATTAGGTGTGGACGGGAAGACATGCTAGAAAACTCTCCTAAGTCCTTACGTGATGTTACCCTAATTCCTGTGCTCAGCTTAGATCTATCAGGAATAGTAGTTTTATGTAGACCACTTAATCAGGGACCCATTTTTAGTTTGAAACAAACGGTAAGGTTTTTAGTAAATTCCTTATTAACTTTTAAACTTAAACTACGGTCTAAACTATTAGAATAATGATCTGTAATGAACATAATTCGAAAAATTGGAGCTTAATTTCTTGAGCGTTAAGTAACACTTTTTTTTAGTTGATCATTTTAATCCTTATCTTTATCTTAAAATCCTTATTTAAACATTTTCTTTTATTTCAGATTGGACATATTTCTTTTAAGTTAACATGTGGATTAAAATACCTTTATTCGATCAATAAAACAAGTCTTGCCTTAAAGAGTATATTATTCACAACAGAAACTACATTTATAATTTGTATTAATATCTTTTGTATTCATTTTATAGCTAGACTGTAATTTATTTTATAAGTAATTTGTATCATTTATAGCTCAACGACTTTGATTCTAAAAGTGGAAAGAGATCGACCTTATTAAGCAATTTATATTGAACACGGTCGTGGTTCGGATAGGTGATCGGTAATGGAGAGAATTTCTTGAGCGCTTCCACGACTCAGGGACCTCAGTGGGCCGCTAATGGTATGACGCCAAATTGACGTATATCGATTGAATATCTCCGTACATCATATACGAAAAACACCCTGAGCTACATGTACGTGAAGGCTCGTTATTGTCAAGCTACGCAAATTACCGGTTGTTTGACTTTAAATCGAAGGAGCCAATTCCGAATCAACAATTACAGTATTATTTTATTGGAGAGCGTCCCAAAGTACGTTAGAGTTTCTGCGTAGATTTTGATAAGCATAATGCATATTATTAGCTCGTACGCAGGTCATGTTTACTGTTATTATAGACAACGGTGGAAGAAGTTTAGGTTCAATTTAAACAACAAGTGCTCTGTTTTGTCAATAAACCCTTCGTCTAACGCTGCAGTGGCATGACTAATAAGATTCTTACTCTTCTACAGTTACGTGTAGCGCTGTTGAGTTGTAACCAATATTGTTATATATTATCATATTACAGTGTAAATTGATGCATATTCAAAATCCAAATAACCCGTTGGTTTCATATTTATCACTGTAATACCGTCAAACGAATAATTAATTAAAATGCGTATGTAAATCTAAGTGCTTGAAAATTAATAACTAACTCCGACTATTAAATTATGCGGTAAATTGCGTGATACTATAATACTGGACGTGACAATAATTTGAATTTTGTTGCAGTGCAAACGATAAACGCACATTAAAAAGTAATATTGGTTTATTGTTTACAATATTGTTTCATTGTTATGCTATCCTGGTACTCCGATTATGGCGTTCCGCAAATAATTATTGTGATAAACTTTATACCTAGTACATATTAGATAAATAACTTCTCATTTCAAATATCCGATTTTGAAAGGTTAGGTTTGGTTAGGACTTTACGTTAGCCCTTAGGTGGCGAATTGGGGATTTTTTGGCGCTGAGCACGCAACACCCTCGCTGAGGAGGTGGTGTGAACCAGGTTTCCGGGCACACCATTCCATTTTAGGTGAGCGGGGTACAGTGCCATCCTGACACCGTGCAGAGTCTTTGAAAAGCGACACCGGCGGGTTCGCGGAGAAGTGCGAAAGCGTACCCGTGGTACCAAATGATGAGCCAAGGAACACCCGTAAACAGTAGGAGTCTGACATAACGTGAACTGCTAACCCGAGCATCTGGGTATCCATGATGGATTTCCTCTGGCAAAAAAAAAACTTTACCTATTGGAACTTTAAACGACATGTTAAAGCACGGGTTTCAAGTGAAGGATATTATGGTAAAGATGAATATATAAATGACTAGGAAGTCTTGAAATTATAGTACTGCAGCCGAATCGTTGCAGTTTAAAAATAGTTATTTAAAAGTTGTGCTGAGGAGTTTCTTTCATCGCTTTTTCTCCGCAATGTTAAAGCGATTTTTCAAAACGGTTGTAAAATTACAAAATGCCTAAATACGTAGCGAATCCGTAGACCACATGATTATTATTTTTTTTTTAATATCAAATAGACGATAAAGTGGGAGGAGGGTAGCGCCTCCTACTTGTATGTTCGCAATATCGAAGGCATCATTGAAGAGAGCTGCCGGCCATGGAGAAAGCGGGAAACCCGCTATTAACGCTTCAGTACTGAAACTGAAATATATTAAAACATTTCACGTTCGGTTCTAGAGATAATAGCATACCAAGCGTGTGAAGATCCTTACCACCATACACCAGTGCAATCGGGATAAAACTGTGACTCTAGAATTCATTGGCCTTCAACAGTAAGTAACTTGCAATCTAGTTTCGACCTTTATTGAGCAATTATATTACCTCATCAAGGCCACACGCTCGCTCACCCAGAGTTTTAAACGAAGAACTTTCAGGACAGCACAGCGATTAAACTTTTGGACCGTGCTCATGGCCATGATTTTATACGATTTCACGTGTCTTTCTTTCTTACTTAAAAGGATGGTATTAAATAATAATAGTATTCATGAGAATACTACTACGGCCATGACGCCGGAATATGTCTTAGCAGCGATCGAGCAGGTTGTAAAAGAGGTTTGACGGAAAAAATATTTCGGAAATTGTTTGAGATGCATGAAATTTTGTATTAACGTAGGGAAGTCTTCTTAAAAGGTGTTTAAAAATAAAAACTAGAACCATAGAACTTTATATTTTAGATTTGTGTAACTTTGAGTGCTCCGATTATATTGTTGGGTATTTCATTAACCGCGAACTTCATTAAGACCCGTTTTAACACGGTAGCTTAAGCATTTAAATGCTTGCTACTGTATAGACAGCAGACGAGGTCGATGCGGCACGAAATTCTGGGCTTTCATCTATCTATTTGGACAAAGGTAAATTATTTTATTTTTTACGCGTGTACCTATATTCTTAGAATAGTTTATTTTACCTTTTTTATTTAGTTTCCGTTATAATTTTATTTGATTAAATTTGAAATGAGATTAACTAAATTTGTGATGTTTCAGCTCACCGATTGCGAAAAATGATTATTTTCACATTATTTTGATTCTTTACAATTTATTTAAAGCAATTTTACAAGTTTTTATACTTATTGCTATTTTTTTTAATAGAAAACATACACAATAAATAGAATAATAATAATAATCATTCAGCTAGATTAAATTTTAATTTGATTTTACTTTGTGTAAAACGAGTTTAATTAAACTTTTGTCCAATTTCAAGTTAAAATTTCCGTGATACTAAATTGATGAAGGTATTACAGATTTAATTAAATGAATCAATCAATCTCTTTCATTCAAACAGATCCTCCTATTACTATTAGCTCTGACGTCATATGGATAGACCGTTCAAGGAATCCTACAGAAATCCAGATGTATGAGCAGTACGTGCTTACTCAGACGCTCGAGTTTCAAGCTTGGAATTATAATACGATGATTTATGAATCAGGTCAAGAGCTATTGATATCGAGGGTCTACCGATGATACGCGGAATTAAGTCCGAGAGATAGGTTTTAACTGACATGCGGGATAAATTTCTATTACCTATACAAGACAGCATCATCTACTGCTTTAGAAAATATATTATGAATTGTTGAATGAGGTCTAGTACTAAATGCACAATATTTATGTAATTAAATTACATTTAATTTACATTTGTATTTAACATAACTTAATTGCATTAAAAAACAGAACTCTCGATGGATATTTTCTGTATCAGTCTGTTCGTCCATCATGATTATACTTATTGATTTTATACTTTATCCCCACAATAACACAATGATAATGTTTCGTTCATTACGGATCAGATTATGCTTAAAAATTATTTTCATTAACTTGAAGTAAAGTTATGTGACTATAAAGAAACAAACATGACAAAACAAAAAAATTAATAAACCTTTTTACATTATTTTTTCACAAGAAATAACGCAAAAGACAAACGTGAATACAAAAATGTTTACATTTTGGAGTTCTGCCTTAATATTAAATTATCCCACGTGCCGTCGAACCCATTTTATACATTTTACATGAAAGCACAATATTTAACTCTAATGGAAATATTAACTAGCACGCAATGTATGGTGAAATGAAGTACATTATTTATTATTACATTATTATGAGTACAATATTTTATATTTTAGTACTATTAAGTATTTTTTATTGATTTGAAAATTAGTGTAGGTACGTATTTATTTATATGGTTATAAGGTTAAAAAATATAAACTATTTTAACTTTAATAAGTGTTCAGGATTTCTGTATTTTGACGAACGCCAAGAACGCTGTGGCGGGAAATACTTTTGACAGTTGACACTTAACAATGATAATAGATGTGCCTTCCAATGTTACACCTACTTCTGTACTAACGACATCTTTTCACACTGAACTTGATACGGTTTTTCATAGACGTAATCTAACCACTGGATTGCACCATGAACAAGGTTGTTTGGACTCAAAAGACTAAACTCAAAGATGGATGGAGTCCCTTTACAAATAACGGTTCATGTACATTTTCCCTTATCCCTCAACCTACTCAAACACGCTAATAGAAAGCATTACTTGAAAAAAGGAATGAGGTTAAATGATTTATTTCTGAATGTCACTAATGTAACATGAAAATGGACCGATTATCTTCTACTTATAACTTTTATCCGTATTATTTTACTGTTATCAAATTTTGTCGAGCTACGTAGACCGAAGCACGTAATCGCCATAGATACGAGCTTCTTTAGAAATCCCCCAACTTATGTATATGTACCGTGGCCAGTTTAAACGAGGTAAAGATCTTTTCCTTATCCCCACGGCGGGCTACTTTATGGAAACAAAGAGCAGAAGTTCCCAGCTTAAAATAAATGTAAGGTGCGAGTTTCAATACAAAGAACCACGGTATAGTTTTTCTGAATTATATAAACAGTTGTCGATTCTGGGGTAAAGTAAGTAGCTTCAGGTGTACCTTTGTTCGGTTAGAAAGATGCAATGTAACTATGGGCCTTGTTAAGTTACTATATTCAGCGAATCGTAGGAGCATTACGTTCCTCTAATTGAAGGCTTACAAGTTTCTTGGGGTGTTGCTGCCCGTTGTGTTACATATGGTCCTCCGAGGCTTCTTGTGTAATTATTTTGTAGTATTAAAAAGAAAAATTATGATAACAATTAAGTCAGTAGGCACATATACTTATATAGGTGGTTAGTTAATCCTTACGAGCTTATTCGCCCAACATCAAAGTTAAACTAATTTCATTACACATCATTATCATATATTTATTTATCATAATGGCATGTCGATTCGCCGTAATAACATACAATCGAAAATAATTTTAATGAACATTGATGTCATAAAATAATAATGCGCATTACTAAATGCGCATTACTTAAAACGAGCTTATTGGTTCGCTACGGCCAGTTTTAAAACTGAATATTATTAACTCTCAATCGGACGCGATAAACGGACGGACGGGTTTATATTGATCGGCCGCAGCTCAATTGCCGGTGGTGTTGCGATTGCCAACGGTTGGTATTAATTCGCGGGAACGATTCGAACTGTTTTGTTTATTTCAGAGTGTTGAAGTTAATACTTGCACAGCTACTTATACTTATACAACTTAATACTTGTGCTAATGCACAGCAGTCATATTAATTATAATATTATACTCCGCCCTTCTACCACCACACCATTCGCCGAGGAAGGAAGTTTCATCCACACCGGCTGGACTTGTGGAGAAGCACCACGGTCCGATTCTCAAGATCTTTTTTTGTCAAGAATGTGCAAATTGTGGAATGAGCTTCCTTCCTCGGTATTCCCGCTGCGCTATGATATGGGGTTCTTCGAAAAAGTTGTAAAAGGAGTTCTCCTTCAGGGCAGGCGTTACATTGGCGGTTCCCCTGGTGTTGCCCTTGTCAACAGGCGACGGTGATCACTTACCATCAGGTGGCCCGTCCGCTTTTAGGTCGGCTCCACAAGCGATAAAAAATATATATCTAAGTGCAATATTGACTAGCTTTCAATGTACTTATTTAGCATAATGCCAATTTTTTGTAGTATATCAGAGATTTAGAGGAATTAAACTGTATAGATTCCGTAGACACGTTGTTAGTATCCGCCATGTTGTTTTAATTTTAAATCAGTGTGCACATCCGGCGCCAACGCTCTCTCGAGACGTAAGTGTGTAACTATAATGGTTGACATTACTACTGACAATCCAAAATTATTTTCCATGGTGACGATCGTGGCTTTTATAAACTAACTCTGACATATATAAGCACAGTTCACTTGACGATCCCGTAGGCCACTTGGTCGTTGTTGTTCCTGGCTCGAGCAGTGCAGCAGAGCTCGGGGGTGAGAATGAGCGAGTCGGATGTGTGAAAGTTTATTTATTTATTTATAGTGTCTATCTACAATAGTTTTTATGTCCTAAATTGACTAAGTGTCTATGTAACATTTTTTGTAGTCTCACGTGCAAGCAAAAAGGAAATGAGTGTCTTGATGGTATATGGTCACCGCTGCGTTTGAACAGGGATCATGATTATGGTCAGAAGGGTCATCAATACAATGTAGATCCGGGATTTCCGGGAAACTTATTTAGCTTTCCAGCTCGAACTGAGCTTCCATAGTTGAGCTTGCCTGATGAGTACTTTGTACAGCATAATTAACTTTTGTATATTTTTTAAAATCTGTTTGTACTCTATATTTTACCTATTTTACTTTAGTGTAATTTTTTTCTCGAAGAAACACAACTGTATTGAGTCTTGTGAATAAAATGGCTTCTCCTACGTCATATACCTACAATTTTTAAGCCTTTAAAAACAGTATAGAGATATAGTGACTATAATCCATGTAATTGGGTTGAAATGTCAGTAGAAACCACAAAAATCATGAGAACCAGTTACATTTAAAATTAAGAACTCTCAGGTCTCCCGGTCGCAATATTTTCCTTTTAATTTTTGGAAATTAGAGATTTATTTATTTTGATTTTATTTTGAATCCTTCACGTAGGATCGACATTCAATCAACTAGGCTATGATTTCACTTATTTTACGTTTTAGTAATATTGAAATGAAATAATATTTAAATTTCTCTTCTTGTATTTCAGTGATAAATTATATGTTAATTTCTGCGTAATTTGTATCGATAAAAAAAGTTTCTATAAAAGTGTCGCTTTAAGATAGAATCTGATAATATGACTAGGGTTTGTCCCCTGAGGATTCCGTACAGTTTTATCGAATATAATAAGAAATAGTAAGAAATAAATGATTTCTGAATTTTACGAAAAAAAAAATGTTTTTGCTAATTTTATGATCTTAGTTTAGCCGAAAGTAAATTAAACGTATTACAACTACACTGTAAGTGATATTAATTAAATCATCATCTTCTTAATAGCTAGTTATCACCCACTGCTCAGTACAGACTTCCCTTATTTTTTGCGTCCCCGATCAATACATATGTATATGTATATAAATTATTTAGTATTATTAAATTAATATTAAATTTTAACAAAAGTGTGGCCTTCACGTCCGTTACATTCCTTTTTATCGAATATACGTCAACCTAAAACAAGGCCAATCATAAAAACGTGCTGACGAATGAAACTTCTTTATTTCTCTATTCTCCTTTAAGTTACACCAATTTGGAACAAATGACGCAGAAAGTCAGATACAGATCAAAGTTTCTGATACAGTGAGTACACTATTTACATAAGTCGACCGTAAATATGGGTCTAACGAACTTTAATCAAAGACGGATCGCTGAAGCCGGCATTAAAAAGGTCGGTATTGAATTTCATTCGCAGGACATAGTGTTTTGAGTATCAAAAAACTGTTTATTATGAATGAATGAATTATGCTGAGCATTCGAAAAAAAGGAGTTATGTAGGTAAATGAAGTTTATTTGGCAAAAAGAAGATTCAGCTCGACGATAGACAAACACAGAGAGTCATCTTGTTGATAGGTACAAAAATACGAACATTCCAGACAGACATTAATAAAATAGGCATTATGAAATCTTATTGGATGTCTAGCTTCATTGATACGTGTAGTTTTCCTTGATATTATAAGCCAATAATTTCGTAAATCGGTAAAGAGAAAAATAATCTAGTCATTTTAATAACTCATGGTTTTTCCTAGATTAAAAGAGACAAATGTCCTGAGTAGAATACTCATATGTATCAAAAGTAAACGAAATCTGCTTCTCGTATTGCGTCATACAAAATATACTTGTATTGACTTCACCAGAGCTTTGCTTAACAATCCTGTGTGATCTGAAATACAAGTGTACACCTGATGGAATCTTCAATCACACATCTTTAAAATATAGCATCAGAAATATTTTTTACATTTTATTATGTAACGGGTACTTAACTAACTACACTTTTAGGTACACTAGGTAACTTTTATACAAATAATAAGGGCGAGAGTTGCCTGATGTGCTGGAGGTAGATAAATCACTATCTAAAAAAACCTTTTAGCCGCTATTATTTTCGACCGACTCTCGAGAACCTTCGTAACACTGCCCCGCTCCTCTTTTCGGTCGGCCCTTCTAGAACATTTGTAAAAGTAAGATAAAACATAACCTTGTATTCAAGTCATATTTTGTAAGTACAAAGAATCTGTAGTAATTTTTATATAAAATAAAATGGATTTTTTGCAATAGCTTAACTTATGACTTATATACTTTTTAAAACTATGAAGGTTAGAAGACAATAAAAACAATATGTCTTGACACAAATAATTGTTTAAAATTTGACAGTTTGATATAAGCTTGTTATATATATATACTGTAAGCGATATTTCGGAGCAATGGCATTTTGGATATTTTCTAAGACTTGTTTAAGTCTACTTTTTGCAAACATCCAGATTTATTGGGATTTTACAGGCCGTATTAAATAAAACTCTTTTATTTTCTCACAAAACTGCTAACATAGAGAATTCGTAGTAATATTTTTACAGACATTATAAGCTTTTCAAATTAGTTCCCTGTTCACGTTCCCGCGGTTTCAAATACGTCCACGTGCAAAACGCTACAGCTTGAGGAATGACGGTTACGCCGGCAATTTCACGTCTCGTTTCGCATATAGCTACTAACGCATAACCTCACTGAGATCCGGCTTTTTGCCTTCAAAGATTTGGCACGATCTATTAGACTTCCGAGTTTATACGGTCTAGTTATGAGTTGCAAATTAAAGTGAAAGGTAATTCTTATAGAAATCGGATTTTAAAGGTTTCAGAAATATCTTTACTATAAGTAATCTTGAGAGAACAAGTGGCAAGAAACTCCAGATTCGAACATATTTCTATTGACAGTCTGAAATGGGTAGTTTTTATTTATTTCAAAACACAGTAAACATTTCGTTAATTTGCAAGTTCGTTTAATTTAAAACAATTTATATGCAATATGTGCAGGTAAAATGTACTTGTTAAAATACATGATAGTATGAGTGGTAATATTTATTGCTGACACTATTTAAATATCTATTCTATCACAGATAGCAGATGGAGAGTTCAGAACTACGATGAAGAATGCGAGGAACGCTTTCCTTGTGTAATTTTAGGGTCTGTTCAAAATAAATCAATTTCATTTGTAAAACGTGGTCAATATATATATATAAATATATATATACATATAAATACAATATATATACACCTTCACATATAAATACTGTTTTTCTTTTTGTAATTTTATTCTTTTACTTTTTCGTTTACTTTTCATCTTCTTTGTTACAAGGGTTTTCTCCTACCCTAGGATTCGTACGACACAGAGAATTGTCGTGTGGGAGCTAGCCACGCAAAATCATGTAAATGTTATTGTAAACTATTTTTTTGACCCCAGAATTAATTCAAGTTCATAAATAATTCGATGAAATGATCTGTTAAAACAACTAGATTCAAATCAGAACTTCATACTTCCATAAAGTAATCTTCATCTCAATATAGGTGAATCGTTCCCAATTAGTTAAGCAAAGTTCTACATTTTTAAGTGAACTTTAGCTTAGTTCATTATGAATGGATGCTAATTAACGGGGCTGTCTAACTGTATAGATGCTAAGATTTGTAAACCAAATATTTTACGCTAAATTATAATATTTGTAACTTATACAATGTTATCATAACATTTAGGATTGATTGATTTTATACCGAGAAATGTATAAGTTCCCGCGGAGTAACAAAATTAAAGTAGGTATAAACATTCTGTTACAAGGGTAGTACACAAAATCTTGACCGCTTTTCTGCAGCTAATGTAAAAAAAATATTTGTAATTCATAAATCTATCAAAACTGATTTTAAACAATAAAACGGAGCAAATGCAAATTTGTTAAACGTATGATAAATATTAATAAGAAATTGCCGGTATTTAACACATTATCATAATGTTGGATACCTTTTATCCCGGGAAATGGATTTGTCTTCGCGGGACATAAAATTTAATATGGACATTCTATTTACAGGGCAGAAACAAATTTTGCCAGGGTGCAAGTATTATGATAAATTAGTATGTTTCTAATTCATAGACTTAAAAGAAAATACTCCTAAAACAATGCAAGTGCTATTTCTAAGTTTATCACGTACGTTTTCTAAAGTAAAGAGAGAGCGAGTTACTTATTATAAAAAAATAATTATACTTTTAGGTTAAATACAACCAGTCATCATTAAATCAAATGAGCTCACACACACACTCACACACACAGTATAAATTTCAATAAATGGATGCTTCAAATATTTTGTTATTGTTTCCAGAAACATTTAAAACTATATGAGTTGACTTGTAGGATTTTTTCTCATCATAATATATAGATATCTATGTATTTAGGTACATTAATATGTTTTCTTCTCTTGAAATATATAATCATTGTAGGAACGATAATAAAATTTTTGTGAAATCCAACTTTCTTCGATACTCTGTGACGCGGAAACTGGTTACCTCTGTATATTATTTTATTTGCAAATGCAGCCATTGTGGAGGAACGTTCTGCATACTAAACGGGAGAGTATCCACCTCAGGACGACATGTAATGTAATCCATTCTCAACCTTACTCTTCTTAACATATAAGTTACACAAAATGTTTTTATAAAATGAAACGTAACTCTACTATTTTTTGCTTCCGTGAGTTGTAACGAAATAGTACCAAATAAATGTGTAGTTACACATATTCGAAGGGGTCTTGGATTATATCAATGTGGTATATAATTTGAGATTATGTTAATGCAACAACACTGTTCTATGGAAAATGTAGCCTCGCTTCGTTTTTGGTCGGCAACGCGTCGTTGATGCCTTTTGTGTTACTGATATCAATGGATGATAGTGATTTAACATCAGATGGCTCATATATATATTATATATAGGTATATTTGGAGTGTATTAGTGGTTTCAACGTGGTCGCACAACGAAGCCGCGAGTTCGAATCCTGTACGCGACTCAAATTCTTCAAATTATGCGCGTGATACAAATCAATTATAACTTGTTTTCGTGAAGAAAAACATGGTAAGGAAACCTGCATACCTGAGAGTTCTCCATAAAGTCCTCAAAGGTATGTGAAGTTTGCCAATCCGCACTTGGTCCGCATAGCAGACTAAGGCCTTAACCTCTCTTATTGTGAACAAAGGCTCGAACTTTCATGTCATATTTCTTATTCCATAGCTCGATCATTGAAATGAACTATTATATTTACTGTATATAACTTTATGGACTTATTAAATATTTATGTTGATCGATTAAACAAAGCCGACTTATCACGGCTTAGCGGCAATTTACTTGACATAAAGAGCGAGAATTCCTTCAACTCTCAACGATGATTCTATTCAAGTCGTGTATCGAGAAGAGACGGCACGCATGCGAATGACGTCTGATCGGCGTATTGACGGCTAACGTCTGCCAACAAGCGTACAATACAGAGATAGCTTCAAGGGAATAAATATTTAAATCCGTTTAATCTATAGTAGTACCCGCGTCTATTTTCATTTGCTCGAAGATTTATTTATCCTGTTGAAGCTACCTACTCCTGTTCATTCGCTCTCGACCGATCAACATCCAACTCTATCCTGCTCTCGAATCCGCTCGAAGATGTACTGGTCTATAGCGTCTTGTTTAATCGTGCCTATGATAATTTTTTCTACCTACCTGCTTTTTTATAACCAAACCCATGAAAGCCTTTTAACTTTAATCTTCGAAAGCCAAGTGGGAAGCAATTTTATTGTTTCTTTTTATCAGCAGCTATGGTAGTGATGAGTTTCGAGACAGTATCTATATACTGAGTAGGTTGACTGCTTATTTCCAGCTGTTAGAATTCCAAATTATGTATAAATTGTACAAGAGACCCTCTTGGTTGTGCCTGCTGGGGCTGGTGCGAGTCCTGCTTCTGGATAGATGTTTATGTCAACGACAGACATCAAGCTCGAAGCACGACAATATTTGGCGATGCAAACACCTTAATCAATAACGGAATATAATGCTAATAACATGGCGCGATGTGGCCGGATTGAACCTAGCGTATCTACTAAATATTTATTAGACTTGGCAACGACTGGCAACGAAACATTTCAGTGTGTAGCGCTTATAATAATATTCTGTGGTCTTCCTATTTGTGCTTCAATATGGTCTATTTTATCCATATTTATAATAATTATATTATTATAATTATTATACATAACTATAGATACTTATTTTCTATACATGTAATACAATTTTAACTGATCGCTTTCTTATCGATTACATGAAGGTTATACGAGAAAAACTATTAAGAGGGGCCTTTATTAACGCAATAGAACCCAAAACAATAGTTGTTAGAATTTTTGTCCACTTGTCTGTGCGTTTGTGTGCGCTAATCTTAGAAACGGCTTAACAGATTTCGTTACGGTTTTCACAAATGTGTTACAGTAAGCGTCACTTTATATTTCGTTTCATCGCAATCCGTCTACAAAGCAAAATGTTGTAACTTAATATTTCTAATTCATAGAACGAAAAAAACCCAGTTCTAAAACAATGGAGGTGTTATTTTTAAGCATAAGTCGTAGTTATAACATATATATAAGCGACACGGTAAGCACAGCTTATAGGTAAAGGATATTATGGTATTGATGAATATATTAACGACAAGGATGCCTGGATATAATAGTGTCGAAACCAGTTCCGTGCAGGTAAAAGCTTACTTTGTAATTACCATTTATTATAAGAGATGTATTGAGAATTTTCTTTGCCGTTTATTCTCCTCAATGTCCTTTTCGAAACGGTGGTAGAAGCAAAAGATGACGCGCATAAGTGTATTTACAGAATATCTAAATGATCAAATTATTTTGAATTTGAGATATTCGTTTTTACGATTAAATTTCAAACTCATCTTACCGATATTGTTATTTCTGTTGAAATTTTCAAAACAATACATTTACTGAGTTTGAGGTGCTAACGGATAATTAAGACAGTATATTGGATAGAAATTTGCTGCCTTTTTTAATTTTTAATACACTTGGGAGTCGTCAAGAGGAGAGTGAATAGGCTTTTATAAGTTAGTGCGTTCAACATCTTAGACTTCATCACCACTTTCCATCAATTGGGATCAAGCATTAACTTATTTTATGTAAAAAAAATACCTAGTTGTTATTGTTGACAGAAAGTACTACTAACACTTAATACTACCATACAGTTACCTGCTTCCAAAAGTTCAAATCCGAGTCATCTGAGCCCATTCACTAAGACCATATCTATAAAAACCGTTACCCCCAATTGTCCAATTTCCAAATGTAATTCGGCTAGTAACACGCAAAATTTGCGACAGTACCTGATACTAAGAATCCTTTGCTTGACAATAACTGATTCTATTCTATTCACGTGGCAAGCAGTGGCGGTACGCATACGAATGATAGCCGAGTGGTGTATTGACGGGCAGCATACGATATGGGGTTAGGTTTTACAGATATTGAATATTTAAATCCGGTTAAGTATAGGTAAAAGTTTCTTTGGGCTCTCGTTTATCAATATGGAAATAACGGGTCGAAAACACTGGCGTTAAGTGGTCAGCGCTGGCACTACAGATTGTAAATTGTACAGTTAACTATAAGTAATAAAGAAAGTCACGTGTTTATAGAACCGAATCGCATTTACTTATTGTCTTTTATGAATCTATGGAAGTAATCTATAGTAATATTATAAAGAGGAAAACTTTGTATTTTTGTATTTATAGATTTTTTTATGTTTGTAACGTATAAACTCAAAAACTACTGAACCGATTTTAAAAATTCTTTCACCGTTACAATGTTATATTATCCCCGAGTGACAGAGGCTATATTTATAACTAGAAAAAATAAGGGATCCTTGCTAAAACTTCAGTAACGTAAACCAAGGTGTAAAAAAATTGGCTTAAAACTCTCTATCCTCGCATACGCTGCGGAAACTATTGATAAAGTATATCGGTGCGAAGCCGGGGTGGATCGTTAGTTATTATAATAACACTAGTCGAATAAAGATAATTTACTTTGCATAACACATCATTATAATTTTAAACTAATGTACTACTGTACGTAACATATCTAACTAATACGGATTTTATGACATTTTATCATATAACCGGTATTCACGGTAGGTACGCTTTATTTTTTGCGGTTTTATATATTAAAGAATGTATCAAACAACCGTGCTTCCGAAGTTTACCTTCCGCATACACAAAGATGAAAAATATTTGTAGTCTCTTTTTATTAGTATAGATGGGCCGTGGTACCAACAATATTTTCGAAATAACCACTGTTTATCTTAAAAAATATTACATAATAGTGCAAATATATCAGTAAAAGGAAACCAGAGGGTTAGCGAAGTAAGCGAATAAATTGTTAATGTCACCTGAGATCCCCCGGGTTCCGTTCAAGCCGGTTATACTCATATCTGCTCCACGTGATATCTGGGATGTTGTCAACGTTGCAAATATTTCCTTCATATCACCGTATCCACAGCAGGTTATATACAATAATCATTGAAACATTTTAAAAGTGTACGTACAATTTGGAATGAAATTATGAATACAAAAAATCCTTTGCATCGTTTATGGTAAGTTTGGAGTTCGTGTGTAAATTTGTGTCAGTAAATAAATATGTTTCAGATGTATGTGGTGTATGTGGTGTTACATCGTTCAATGCGAGTCGACGTTTTTTTGTCGTGCACCCTGTCGAGCAAAGGGACTTGTTAATGAAACAGGGACTCGTTAATGAACAGGTCTATTTATATAGAGTTCTCTGGGCAACAGCCAGCTTATTTCAGAATATTGATAACGTTAATTATCAGCTTGACTTACTATATTCTCCTTTTAAAATCCACCGCGAAATGGTTTTATCATGATTTGTAATGTGAGAGAGTCAGTCAACGATCAGATTAAGAAAGAAAGAAAAAAGAAAAACATAATTATTCTGTCTCAAGATTTTAGTACATGTATGGCATACATTAAACAATATTTACCGTTTCTTTCTTGGCTGATAAGGCATCAGAGACGTCTCTGGGTTAATGGCCATTAGTGAACCATAAAAATTTATAATCAGTTCGTATTTCTTTTCAGATAAAACAAATAGGAGCATATAACGAATTATGGAAGCAAAATCTTCAAAGGTCGTTGCGCACAAGAACCTAGGGATTATAAAAGTTTATTGCTGATTAAAATTTATGTCTCAATAAAATGTTCACAACACCTGTGATCGATTGGTTTTCGCCGTCGCAGCCGGTTATATCCGGTTTAAAATGTTCTTCGTAAGGCTTACGTCAGACCCGGGAGAAATATCGGGGTTTTTGTATATTTATGAAAGTAAAACTTCAATCATGGTGAAGCATTCAGAAATTTTAAAGTGGATTATGTTCTCGATTGGCGTAATGGATATATTAAAATGGAAGGATGAAATTACTGTTGGTAAACGAAATCTGTTTTGGGACCTCATTTTCTAGTCAGTGTCCAACTAGGGTTTAATTCATTAATTATGTACATTTTCTGTATTCAATTTAAGTTGTAAGCGTATTGGTTTTGTATATTATGCTGTATTAGAATTAATTGGAAACACAATAAGTTGTGTCAGCTTATCTTACTTCTGTAACAACTTTATATTATGTTGTACTTATATTTGGTATTGTATAATAAATTTTTAATATACATAACTTGTATTTTAAATCAAATTTAGATTCAAAATAAACATCTAAGTATTTTGTCAATACTCTTATACGAATTTTAGCATCGTGATTTATAAAAAGTTATTCGTTTACATGGTTATTATTCTTAGGCGTCCTTGTCAGTAAAGTATTCGTCTAAGGGGTCTTTGCTATATTAATTCTCATCTGTTAGCTGTTATTTTAAACGTGGTACATGACAATTACAATAGGTTAATTTTCCATAAACTTCTTATAAAAATATTTCCTATAAAAATACAACAAACTGAATAACAAATTTCATTCAAACAATATTAGCTATCATGAATAATTTAGAAATATAATTTGTATGTGACAATTCTTTTTTTTAAAACAGTTATAGGTTTAATTAAAATACAATTTTATTTTATACCTTAACTACTGAAAAGTTTGAAGTATACAACAAAACATAATTATTCAATTTTTTTCTGAAGTTATGTACATTTAAAATAAATCATCAAACTCTGACATGATCAATGTCTTTACAATGGTTACTGGTTAGCGAATACCTGAAAATACGGTAGAATCCGTTGAGGAGTTATATTTTTGCTCGTATTTAAGACACATAATCACACCCTGAGGAGACCAACGCGTTGGTCTGATTTTGCAAAGTTAATGTTACCGCCAGCAAATACTTTCAAACACGGCAAAATTATTTATAACATTATTCAACATTGGTTCGTTAAGAGTGTATATATAAAAAGTAAATTATTAAAAGTAAAGTATTAAAGTAATTTATGATATAATAACAATCACACAAACATAAAAACTGCTCCTTTTTCGAACTCAGTTTAAAAGGGCACAAAACCCCATAAAACATAAAACAGATGCAACCAAATTATGCCTATTTCTTGGACGGTTCTTTAAACATTTCATTATTTAGGGCATATGATAAATATTTTCGGTTTTTCTTACCATTTTTCAGTTTATTTTAGAAGGCAGTTTAATTTATTAAAAAGCTATTAGCCGGCAAAAGAACAGCCGGGCCACAGTATGGTATGTGGTTATTGGGATATATTGAAATACTCACATCAGGGGTGGCTCTGATTCGTTTCCGGTTAAAAAGGTGCGGTGAATCCGCTTGTAAACTAACTGGGTCGTTAGGTTTTAGAGGAACTGTTGAATGCTAAGTAAATAAATAACTTCACGATTACCTAGAAGTACTATTGGAATAAGCTGACCTGGAACCATAGCAATGCTGTTTATCAGGATGCACCACGAGTAGAAATAAATCATTTGATTTATGGATTTAACTAAAACAGAAATTCTCATTGAAGAATGGACTCAGTAAATAAGTAATTTGACTATAGTGTTGCCTTCGTCCAAAAAGTTACTTTTGTACCTTTGTACATAAAGGCAGTACGCTTGCTCATACTTCCAAATTAATTATAATTTAAAATGGCATGTATATTGCTTGCGAGTGTTTTTGGCAAGTTTGTTTCTAAACGTTATTTAATTTACACTCTCGTCTAGCGTTGAAAATTCTCGAAAAAATTGTTTGTAACGTTACAAATATCGTGATAGCTGTTCATAACTTAAAAGTAATATATATATCTTAGTTATACCTAGATGATAGTCACTGGTTATTTTAAAATCCATTAGGTTTTTGTGGTTGCAATTATACCCCAGTTATAATTTAGTTTTTTAGGATATTAAATGAATTTTTTTAAATGAAATGTAGTTATTTAATTTTTTAAATTCACATTCAATTGAAAAATCTCAGATATACTACGAATAAATTGGGCACTAATTATTAGTAGATGTCCCTTATACTCGTAATCATGGCGACAGACTTATTTTCATCAATACAAATTGCCACAATTTTTTTAGTGATCGAAAATTTAGATTGAAACGTTGAATTGTAAACATATTGGGCACCGCTAGGTAATTACTATTTAGTTAAGCAACAACTTCGTTTCTAAATTAGAAAATTAATAGTAATAGGGTATGAAGAAGATTAAACGTTGGTGTGTGGTGAGGCGTCCATTCCGAAATAAAGATCGAACTATTTATTTTCAAAAACGCTGTAGGCAGTGCGATGGCTGTCACTGGTGAAGGCTACAAGACTATGTTAGGCGAGTTCTTACACCCAGTTTGCAGAAGTTGGGGCTGGAGCACATCTTGCTTTGGGGTTTATTGAATAAACTGGTATATGTACACAAACCACAAAATCTAGCAACCTTAAAACAAAACATTTATCGCGAAATAAGAAGCACGTACATAACATCTGGAGGTCACAATTTAAGAGGTATCTATCATCATCGTAATGGGAAGAAATTTCACAATCCAACTATATGTATAGAAAAAAAAATTATTATAATTTTCTTATTTAGAAAAGAAATTGTGGCTGAGCCGTATAGGCTAATTTTACGCCACAGATTAGATTAAATGAATAAATAAAATCCATTTTTCTCAGTCAAAAACCTTTATGTAGCATATCCTCCTCCTTCAGTAAAAGGACACATTACTCAGATAACATTATCTTGAGATTAAACTTGAGCTTAAGTTTGAGTTAGAGTTGAGCTTGAGCCGAGCGTGAACTTCACCTTGCGCCTGCGTTGATATTGAGTTGGAGTTTAATTTTGAGGTAACCTTCATTTTAAGCTTGAGCTTGAGCTGAAGTTGTTTGAGCTGAGTTTAAGCTTGACCTAACATTAAGTTTAAGCTTGTCTTAAGTGTCTGTGTAGATTTATACGAATACAGTCAAAAAGACAAGCAGATAGAAGTTATTATTATTATTATCTCTACGAGTATATCGATAACAAAGTCTACCTACATTAAATGTTCTAAAAATATTCTATGTACAGAATTGGTTTCGTTACAGTTTTATGATATGCTAGTAAACTATCATCGCTTCGCTTCAGAAAAATTACGCCCCACGCTTAAAAATAGCACCTGCATTGTTTTGGAACTGGGTTTCTCTCGTTCTATGAATTACAAATTACAATATTCATTTATAACTATTTAATTTATGGACGAATTTCAATGAAACATACTTTAAGTATTGCGTGATGCTTCCTGCAATATATTAGCAAAAAAACAAAACGAAATCGGTTAACCCGTTTCGGGTGATTACCGCGAACAAACGCACAGAAAAACAGACACAAATTGTAAAAACTGTTGTTTAGGGTTCTATTGCGTTATTAAAGGGTCCTAATAATTAGTTTCTCTCATATATCCTTCATGTACAGAAAACAATGACTTAAAATGATATAATAATAATAATTATATTTTTATGTTAATAGCCGACAAACGAGCAGACGAGCTACCATGGAACGAGCATGGTAAGTGGTCACCGTCTTCCATGGACATCAGCAAGACCAAAGGTATCACTAATGAGAAAGAAATATAATATAAGAAGAAATATAAAGATTATATATATATGTATATATATACATATATATATATGTATATATTTTATATATAATATAAAAAAAAATACTTAAGTGTATTAATGATACTTATGGCAATAGACGAATAAAAATTTTCAGTTTTGGATTGGAGTTAGCGTTGGTGTCGGCGTCAGCGTCAAAGGATGAGTTTGTGCCATCACATACTTTTGATTCAACCTCTGGGGATTCCTCAATTTATCTGATCTACGCAAACTGACTTGTGACGTAGCTCTCAGATACTAGACACAATTATAAAATAGTTTTATTAATATAAACCTTTTACGTGCTCGTTTTAAAGTTTATATTGTGGAGACTACTGATCCCCTTTTGTTTGATACACGATTTATCGTATATGAAGAATTAATTCTACGTAAATGTAAGCTAGGAAATAGTTATAATTACCAGGCAGATTCCTCACTGACTTCTCGGTCTTCTGGTGTCTGAATCTCATGATGAATTCGGCTTAAGTTAATAATGGAAAAAGTATTTGAGATTACACAAAATTACAACAAGAAAATATTCACAAACAAATGTTATTATTTATTAGAAACCTAAGTTGTTCTTGTTCGAACTTTAAGAGTATTAGCCCTTATTTGAGTTGAGATACATTAAATTAAGAATAATAAAGTGTATATTATTTTGTTATTTGTCAACATGGAAACAAGAATTTATAAACTATTGATGTTAAAAGGACACTAAAGGTCACCGAAGGCACGAACATGGGATGAAATGTGTCACATTCTTTCGAGATAAACTTAAGCAAAACCCTAAATATACATAAAAATACTCATACTATATTAGGAAACGATTTTTGAATAGAAATATATTTATTTATTATATGTCTATAAAACCTGCAGCGAGGCAGTCAAGTTTTTATTTAATACCCTCTTAACCTAATGTTTATATTAAATTTTATTTTCTATTCCGTGGGCACTGATCCATTTGCCGGTATGAATAATATTACATCATGACCCATAACATAAGTTATTTATATGCTATGTATCATCTAAATTCGCACAATGCTTTTAGCATTTTTGAGAAATTGTTTCTTGACCGTATTGGGGCGGCCGCGAATACTCCCCCAGTCCCATGCTGTCAGCACAGGGTGTCGTAACGGGTGACAGAAACCAGCCTACTTGGTGGTAGGGCTTCGCGTAAGGATTATATTATCAGTATTATTATTAAGTTATAATTATTATTACTGGTATTTATCTTTCCGTGAAGCTCGCCTGACTAGCTACTACCTTCATGCTCGAGTCAGTCGCCAAACGACTCGGCGTGTTCAGGCTGGGAGCTTGAGAGTCAGTACTTTCTTTCTTACCGTCTCATATCTTGGCCGAAAACGTATCTGTGATATATTTGGTCTTGCTGATGTCCATGGGAAACGTGACCACTTAACATCAAGTGAATCGTCTGCTCGTTTATCGGCCATCTCTCTCCCTTTAGTCTTTTATTATTGATATAGTTCGTTTTGTTTCATATATTCTTTCTAAGTTCAAATTTTTCTTGATAAACTGCAAACAATTTATTTCGCATCCTATCAAAAATCGTCACAGTACTTGCGCTCCAGACGCATTCAACTATGCCATTTAAGTTTTCTCAGCTCACCGAGTTCACTGCACTTTTATTTTAAAGGGTCCTCGCTAATAAAATTTTAAAGAACCGCGTAATTGCTATAACGGAGTGCCCGAGGCGAATATTTACGACACAATTTGGCAACAAAGAGAATATTACATTCGATAGGAATGGGGTGTAGGCATTTTATGGGCTGCGAACAAGCGCCCAGAAATGTGGTCCGCGGCTGAAATGGGATTTAAAATGCACCCGGACATATTTATATGGGCTTTCACGCGGAAAATAAAAGGTAAGATTTAGAAATGTATGCCTCTAGTAGCCTTTATGATTTACGAGGAAGGTTTCAGAAATTTTGTTGCTGTTACGGATTTGTAGAATTTCCTCATAGTGTTATTGTTCGGAGTAAGGCTATGACTGGAGAATGTAGATATGAAAAGTACGGATGTACCATGACTTCATATAAGTAACAAATATGGACTATTCATTTTAATGGTAACTGTAAATGGTACTCACGATTTTAGTGTTTTTACTAACACTTCGACCTAACTATCGATCATGGTCATTGCGACACTACGGTGTCGGTGAGAAAGTATTGACAGTTGACACTCGACAGATACTAATGAGAGATGAGAGTCTGTTAACTTTACGTCTACATTTTGCATTCTTACTTTTTATAAGTTTAAAAACAAACACGAACTATTATTGATAATAAACTATTATTATACTAACATTAGACATATATCCTTCTGACCAAGGAGCAGACGGGCCATTTGATGGTAAGTGGTTACCGTCGCCCATGTACGTCAGTAATGCCGTGATGCCATCCGACATGGAAGCCTCCGTTTATTACTTCAGATACTTTAGTAGCAGTTGAAAATAATATCTTGTAAGAAGTTACTAAGTTACAATTTTCGGACGTTACAGAAAATTAAATTCAATGTTATAGAAATAAGGTTTGAAATGCATTTTTCCGTTGCGGTTAGCTTAAGCAATCGCTCTGCTGACTTTTGAGTAGAGCTTTGCAACTTAGCAAAATGCCAATGAAGTAGCCGCAAGTTCTTCCGTTAGTGAATGTAATTTGAGATGAATATTCGAAAACAATTCTTGCGTTGTTCGAAGCTGAAATTTAAGTGTATGTGAATTTTATATTTGTTTATAGTTTATTCAATAATTAATTTTGTTAAATTAACTTTGATACCAAATTATTTAATATTAAAATTTTACTTCCTTAAACTATACAAATATATTCTAATACTATAAAGAGAGAGTGCCAACTTTGTGAGTTTGTATATATGCGAAAAATAATATCCGAAACCACGGCATCTATTTGATAAATTCCTTCACCATTTGAAGGTACATTACTCTTGATGGACATAGGTTATACATGAAGGGTATATGTATAATAATGAATTGGAGAACCCGAACGGAATCAGGACGGGCCGCTAGTACTAATCATAAAACTGTAACAGGGCTGAATTTAAATATTTTTTGGAAATTTTAATGCAGGTAATCTTTATTATCGATATGGAAGTCAAAATATTTTTTTCTATTTTTTTTATCTGCCTGTCTTTTTGTTTATACTGGGAGCACACTAAAACCACTTACAGATTTAGGTGATTTCTGGCATATTTTAAGTTATATTATGGTTCATATACTGATATGTATGGAAACAAAAAAAAAATATATGGACATTTTGTTAATTTAAATTAAAACAAAATTTTTGTTTGCCAGGCCACTGCTGTTATAATAAATTAATAGGATTCTAATACATAAAACTTAAAAAACTTATTCTTTAAACAACATGGGTGTTATCTCTAAACTCAACGCGTAGATTTTATCAAGCCAAGAGAGGGTGTATTATTGGTAATATATAATAAAGTATAAAATATAAGTAGGTATATAAATTATATTAGTTTTGTTGGTATTTACGTGCTCCTGCTGAAGCTTGAGATGGACACATCATTACTGTTCGCAAGATTTTTCAAACAAATATAAGGCTGCTTATAATAATCTATATCGTTCTAGATTAAAAAAGCAATAGAATAGGGTAGAACAGAGTAGAAAGAGCGGAACAGCGCTAGACTCAAATGATGCGGCCCTACTGATAGGACGATCCGCAGAAGGCCAGAAGGCCAGGATATGCCCCAGAGTATGCCCCGAGAGACGCACGAGCTTTGACCAAGCCTGGCACAAGCCACATCCGCTTCCCGTACAAACCCGACACTTTTATAAATAAATATCTACAAACAAATATTTTTATTCGCGTGTTACCATAACAAGAATGACATTACGTTATTTTTTCAATTTGATGAAGTGACTGACAGTCCAAATCTATGTCGAATCGATCGAAGGATATTCATTCTACTTAACGAACAGACAGAGTATATTATTCTTAACAAACAGAATATATTCTGTTTTGTTTACGAGTAATAAAGTGAGATAATAGTGCGAATAAAAGTATTGGTCAGCTTGGTCGAAGTGCATTGCACTCGAAATGGCAGCCGAGTCAAGAGATCGTTAGTGAGAGTGAAGAGACTGCATTGACTGAATGCGGAGTTGAAAATGGGTTTATTTATTTATTATATACAAAGTACATACTTAGTGAACATGTGCAGGAACATGTTATTGTAGTTTGTACACTTGATTATGTAAAAATAATGCAAAAGAAAAAAAAAATTAAGGATTATAATCGCTGTATACTTATGTAGAATAATAATGGTATATAAACATAAATAAACAACAAAAAATACTATTTTAGAAAATTAACCTTTGATACAGGTACTCTCTACCCCAAAACAGTCCTACTCTGGGCAATATCAAAAAAACTAGATAGAAATCTTTACTAATAATAAATTTTTAATGGAGTCAAATCTGTACTTACATTATTTTCTTAATTTAGGTAGGCTTTGTTATCGATATAGCAGTTAAAACATATTTTTTTTGGATTTTTTCTCCATCCATGTCTGCCCACATATCACACTATAGTCACAAAACAGATTTGGATGATATTTGACATATTAGTTCCTTTAGTATGGGTGATAATTTAGGATATTTTTTATGCCGGGAAATGGATCTGTTCCCGCAGGATAGGAAATAAAAATGAATATGTACATTCTATTAAAAGGAATCGCAGAACTAGAAAAACCCTTTCCTAAAAAAATGCGGGTGTTTTTATTAAACGTAAGACGTAGGTTTTCCGAAGCGAAGCGAGGTCGCATTACCCGTAAAACTTAAAATCACTATCTAATATTTAGCACGACCTGGAAAACTAGCTAATTAGTTTCACAAACTCAACATCATCAAAGTAATATTCATTCATCAGTCAATTGAACCCTCAGTCAATGCGCTCAGCTCCCGCTTACGACGTCTCGGCGGCATTCTCGAGAGCAGCGCGATTAGAGTGAACACAGGTAGTTCACGATCTGGTTTGAATGAATTTTAACTGTTAATCTATTTTAAACCCTTCGCAACTGCAAAACAATCGCAGAATAATCTGTACGAAGGGAAGGATCTAGTCCCTTTTTTCCAAATTCGTCTCTAAATAAGTATCTAATAATAATAATTACTAGCGTTCGAGATATTATGGTGGTTGTAAATCGACCACTGATGTCAGAAAATAATAAATATAAAAAGAGATAAGGCAAACCAGATTTTTCCATTAATAGTTGACTAGAGAGTTTTTTATTGTCACGTCATATCAGTTTGTATGACATTTTATCAATAAACGTATCATGATTCCATGCAACAGGTTTTTACCTTGTCCGTTTTAACTCCGGAACAGTAAAACAAATGAAGGTAAAAATGAAAATAAACTAAATGTAGTCAACTCTGATTTCGTTTTCCTTCAGTAGCCAGATAGAGAGACGAGTAAGTAATCCTAAAAAGGATTCAGTTTCTAATTTACCGAAATATTAAGGGTTTAAAATCAAAATTACATCCAACGTTTTGAGTTGAATTATTTGAATAAGTTGAGTTGATATTATTTTAAAACGTTAGGCGAAATTATTAATATTTAAGTCAGTTCACTGGTTAGGTATCAAAAATGTTAGATCAAACTATTCTATTTTATATATGGAGTTCTACAAAAACCAAACAACCCTGACCGCATGTGTTCACCGTATATACTGGTAGGTGTCATAAAAATATTTTTTAGAAGTGCGTTAGAATATATATACATATATCCAGCGCCGGATTTCCGGGTCGAAAACTTTTTCATTTTTCACGACACAGGCTTTCAACAGCTCGTTTTATTCTATTCAAATAAGTTTTTGAACCAAAATTTTATTCCGTATCTACTAAATGTCAATATATATATATATATAAGTATTTTCGGAAATACAATCAAATTTTTTGTTTATGCGGTAATTGTATCCTTAATAAGGTTTATATGTTTTCATAAGAGCTTCGAAATTGTAAGGATTTGGAACTTGATTTTATTTATTTATGGGGAAACTAACTCGAAGTTTTTATAGTTTCAGTAAAGTATAGCATGTGCATACATGCACATTTATTCATTCATACATACACAGCCAAATAAAAATCTTACAAAATGTTCCTTGCACTCAAAATGTTTACAAAGTTAAAGTTCTATTTATGAAAACCCGACTAGAATCTATAAGTTCTCGAATTATGAAAGAATAAATATGAATTATGGATGTTTCCACTTTTATATAACACAAAATTAAAAAATCGCACCAAAATCAATTCACATCATGCATCGCACTATCAACAATAGGACAGACGAATAGTGTTACTAGAACGCTGGGTTCATTTCCTGGACAGTGATAAATGATTGTTACCATTCTGTTTTGTCAGCCCTGACATGCTTCGCAAATGTATACTTTATTTCCTTCAACAGTAGCAGTTTTACTACACGCCGGAATTGCCAGCGGCAACTGTACATAATTTTCAGTTGCCTTAAATGCATAGTTCCGACACAAAGCAGTTAAAAAAGGCAATTTGAAAGTCAAGATCTAGGATCTGTTCTTGGTTATACCATAAATCAGGTGGAAGGAAATCCATCTGTTTAAATTCAAATTGATTTCCCTGCTGGGAATATTGGAAAAAAACACAGAGCTATAAAAGATGACAGTTCCGCGCCCCAAAGCAGTTCCTGTTTTACGGTGTTCTCTGGACTCTATATCAGTGCATTGACTACGAGTATGATGCATTCGCGGTGATAAAGCGATAAATAATACATTCTTTAGCTGTCTAGCGTTAATATCCCCCTTTTAAAACTAACTGTGAATTTTCTTAAGTGGTTTGGTTGCAGTGTTGGTACAATACAATCATAAAGGAATTTCCCTCTTATTCTATTACGTCACTAGAGTCAGGGATGTGTGTGAATGCTTTGTTTGTGCTTATTATTATTATTACTATTGAGGATATTAACTTGTTTGCGGCTTATTACCAATATTATTCCAAATTATATCTCTATTTCAATTAAATGGTACATATACATAATATATTATTGACATTCGAATTTTCCATACTGCACTTACAAGTGTACCATAACTGCCAACTCTCACTTGATAAGCGTGAAATACTTAATTTGTACTTATCTAAAATCGAATCTATAAAACCACAAGATACTTACTTACAACTTATTGGTCGAAAAAAACTACAAACTATAAAATATTTTCATTTTTTTCAGTTGCAAGCGAGCTCTTGAGGTGTAGGTCCTAAACGAGTCGGACGAATGTTATTAAAAATGACGAGAGTACGCCCTTATATACCAATAGTTATGTATACAGATACTCAGGAATTATTAAGTCTTTCTCGAGAAATAAGGCATCATTTAGAATCATATTGAAATTTTTTCAAATAAGCTAGAACTGGAAATAGTTGAGGGCTCTGCGCTTCGACGGAGTAGAGAAGCTACAGCGTAGAACAGCTTCAGTATTGTTAAGACATTTGATGCATCTTTAGCAAGCTAGCGAGAAGCTATACAGGTGGAGGAATAATACCATCCATCTTTTTTTCTTTGACCGACATGTTATTTGAAGGATCGTAAGCCGTTGGCGGAAAGAGAACTTCATCTGACAATTTTTTTTATCACACTCAAACCCCCGCACTAGGATTCCCTGTGTTACGGGCGGCGTGGACAAACCAAACGACATTACAAGTCTGTCCCGGCCCATAATCGAACCCGGGACCCCTCGCTTCGGCAGCCAGGGTCACTACCAACTGAGCTATGGATATTATATCTCAGTATAACTAGTATGGACCGCTAAAGCTAGGACCAAGTATGTATGTAAGTATGTATTGGATGAAAAAGGCTTGTGTTAGGTCTAAGTGGCGCAAGTTTGGGAGGCATACGTCCATTAATAGACCAAACAGATTATAGTAGTGGGCTTATCTGGAGATGGTTTTCAAAGTAGGTAAAGTTTTTCAATAATAAAAATTATAATATGCATTAAATATTACTTAATATTAATGCTATATGCCACTGTAGTTGGGAGATTAACTATAGTGTTCAAAAAGTGTGTGAAAAATTGGCAAACCTCTGCGTTTATTTTTAAAACAATCCACGGTATAATGATAAGAAAATCAATTTTTTTAATTTTAATCTTTCACTTCTTCCTCTTTATTATTTTTTTTTGTCTCTCTTCTTCTGTTTTCGTATGTGAAATAAAAAAAGAAGGAAAAAAACATATTAATAATGTTTAGTATAAAATTAACATTATTCAAGTGAACATAAACTTAAATGTCATACGATATACAGGTTTGAAACACAATGAATAAACGATAGACGAAATATATTAGCAACCGAAATGAATAATTTTTAGTCTCCATGTAACCATAAATACCTATATTTTTATATAAATAGTAGACAACCGAGCAGAGGAGCCGCCTAATTAAGTGGTCTAAAGGCGTTGTCGGCCAGGAAATGAGAAGAAAGAACTTACGATTTTGGTGACAATACACAGCAAGCGACATGTGTGCTGCTGCGCCAAACTCTGGAGCGTGACAAACCGGAGAGGTGACCGCGAGTGGGACGGACACAAAGCATTCTGTTACAAAGATATACACGTACAAGTATATGTTCGCGAATGAATTGTTTTCGCCGGACTACCAATGTTTGTATTCATACCGGTCAAAGTTTGTACAGGGTAATTAAATAAACAGTAATATTTGCCACTGATACTGTACCCACATGTCAATTAAATTAAGGTAGACGTTAATTGACACAAACAGGAATATTTGTTTTATAAAGCATTTAACATAAAACCTGAATTCGGACACACCACCGCGATGAATAATTAGGCTTTTAAACTTATTTGTTAGATTCTTTGCTTAATTTTATTTATTTTCCAGGGTACATAAGTACACTTTCTTTAAAAAAAACTATAATAACAATATTTCAGGTTCAAACACAACCGTTTTCAGCCACACCGCTTAAATTTTATGCCTGGCAAAACGACCCTATTAGGTAATTTAAAGAAATTTTAACTTTAATAATATATATAAATAAACAGACAAATTGACGAGAGTTACTTGAAAAAAACTATTACTTATGAAAAAGTATTACTTGGAAAGAAAAATGGCATATAAGTTTTTTTGGGTGTGTGAGTGAAAGGAAATAATACGATTAATCTATAGTATTTGCTTTCTACGGATAGATGTCCTTTTTTCGATGCTACTTTTATTTTTAAATATGAGTATGATCATGTATCTTTTACCCGTCAGACATAGAACCAGTACCAAAGCTATATTTTTAATATTTGTAAAGAGAACTTCAGTTTTTATCTCATCCAATGGACTATTCAGCCGGTGCTCTTTTTCAGAACCGGCGCGTTTGCATTCAGCATTCGCAATTCGGAAATAACATTGAATACAGTTAACATTTGCATTTATACGACACAGGTCGATCACGATGGGATTACGACATCGCACAAAGTAGATACTTTCTCCGTCCTGAAGTAGATTGGATCAGTTAATTAACCAAATATCCTTGAGCGCAAAACAACCTTTCCTAATCGTAATGTATCCTGCTGAACAACGAACGCGGCTATGGCAAACGGTCTGTCGCTTTAGAAGTCGCTGTACTCGGTGTAATGCGTAGCCTACCCACCACCTCCCTCATTACGCGCTCTCCTTCTAGAATAAACTATGATGAAGTTAAAGTACTCAACGTCAACCCCAACGCTATTTCTGTTGTAGGAAAATCCACACGGATTCCTGTCTGCGATGAGTAGGTTATGTGTATGTATTTTATATATGTAAGTTACGTTAATGATTAACACTGCTTTTTGTGTATACATAAATTGACAGAGATCGTGTTGACTCGTAGGTTAAAAATTTACGTACTCGTATCAACAAAACGATCGCTACTTATACAGTGATATTTAATTATGTTTCATTGAAATAATATAAATTAGGCTAGCGAAGTGGTGGTAAGATTATATTGAGGGAACTGTACAAAAAACATTTTAATTGTACTTACAATTTATATATTTATATTATATTAGCGGCCCGTCACGAGTTAGTTCGGGTTGAGAATTTAATTACGTATTCATGATATGTAGCCTGTGTCTATTCGGAATACAACTTAGAAGATATACCTTTGAAACGATAAAATAATTTTTCAAATAGGTTCCCTAGTTCCTGAGATTACATTCCGCTTACACACAAATTCGCATATTCGCACTGTCTCTTTATAATATTAATATAGATGCAATTATGGTCACGAAAAGACTGCTCGACACTATTAAATAGATATAAAATAGATAAAAAAGATGTTATGATAAATTCCGCGATCACATACTCTTTCTTATGTATGCTTAAATTGTAGTATTTTTCAAAATTTTCACCTCAGTCGTAGGGTATAAGGAAACAGAAAACTTGGTAATTTTTTATGTATTTCACGAACCTACCACTTCTCAGTCAACACTTGAATATTTTTAGCGGTAGGCTTCTGTTCGAGGTGACATTTTATACAGTTTTAATATTTAACAAAGTGAATGTGTCTTCTGAAATGTAATTCTCATTTTACAATCAATTTTGATAAAATCAGAGCGTGAATTTTTCATAATCAATAATAATAATAATAATAATGACAAATTGTGACTTGTAACGTTAGTATATGTATATTTTATAGTTATATTTAAATTTCGTGTATGTGAATAGCTGACAAACGAGCAGACGAGCCACCCGATGGCAAGTGGTCACCGTCGCCCTTGGATATGAACACCAAAGGCGTCTCTAATGCGGTGTCGACCGAGAAAGAAGAAGGAAAAAGAAAGTACTTTTATTAATATAATTATTAATATGAACTGTATCTTGAAACGAATTTTAACTAACAAATAGTATTTGATAATGAAATTGAACTTGTTCTTTAGAAATTTGCAAACCGCTACAACTAAAATATGTTATTACAGAAACTAGACATACTAAACCCTCGCATGTGGATCATAGTATCAAATTAGGAGCCACACGATCTAACCTTTGTTAATTTATTGCTTAATTTGAAACAGGCTTTTCTTGGTTTGTTCACGATATCATTACAAGTAATGTATTTTAGACTATCAATCCTTATTAAACATGAATCATTAGTTTGACAGTCTAGTTTTTTTTAATTATGTACTCACAACGTGTAGAGATCATACCAAAGTGAAGCGAAGGGAGGATTTTAATCGATAGTTTTATACTTTGACGAGTGTCAGGTGTGGTGTGTAGGATCAGTCTCGACAGTTGCCAAAGCGTTGGAACTATTGTTCATTCTTTAATATAAATGTACAAAAAATTTTAAAAATATAACAAGTAAACCTTAAAAATTTTTTATTCTGCGTGTCCCACGTATGAAAGTAAATAAAATTACAACCAAGTGGCCGACAGGCAACTAAGGCGTTCACGTTGATTATAACCAATCTGTGCCCTACAGGGTCCATTAGAAAACACATTTATTACACGTAACTTGTATTGTCTCATCCATAACGAATGAGCTGCAACGTCGTTGGCGCAAAGAAATTAAATTTTAACGCGGTACATAAATTTAACGCAAGAATTTATATTTGACTCGTGTTTAAAGACAAGCCGCAACTAGTTAACGCTATTAGTTAGTGAGTTACACGACATGAATCAACAGCCGGCGGCATTAGCTCGGGAATTCGCATAAACAACTCAAAGACAGCGAGTACGGTGGCAAAATGTGACGGTGTGTTCAATTGAGGAAAACCAACCTCATTAAAAGTAATAAAGGTCAAGTCTGAATCGGACGCAATTGGATAGGCTTCTCTATGTCATATATGTATGTCGTGCGATACACCTACCATGATTATGAATGATTTGCAACTATTTAAATCGTCATATTTGTTTTCTATGTTTTCATCTAAACTATGCATAAGGATTTATTTTGCCTATTTCAAATTTCGAACATGTCATGTTATTTTTTAAGTTAATAGCCGACAAAGCAGCAGACGAGCTACCTGATGGTAAGTGGTCACGGTCGCCCGTGGATATCAGCAAGACCAAAGGTATCACAGATGCGTGGTCGGCCAGGAAATGAGAAGAAGATAAGAAAAAAATCATTATGTGAAACCGAAAACCGAAAAGGAGAGAACTTAATTACAGACGCAAATTAATCAACACTCATTCTAAGGGTTAACTTAGTTAATTAGGAAATTAAAGAGAACATAAACATGTCTGATCTATATATTCTGAAACTTATATTAATTTGTCTATTAATGCCGCCATCGTTGATATCTGCTTAGCCCAAAGGTTGACTGGTAAAGTATGCTTTTAGCATTAATCCGCCTTTTATACCACGTTGAATTTGGGATAATAAAATTTAAATAAAAAAAATTAAAAAAAATGGTTCATTACGAAGCATCCAAATATTTAATTGTTAAATGGGTAATTTAAAACATATTTAATAAAATGCATAAGAACGTATAATTTTTTTCTTATCTCAGAAACTACAGACCCTTTCAGAGCCTACATGAAAATCATTAAATAACTACATGGCACGTATAACTTGGACGTTTGAATTTTTATAATAGTATTACTATTGTTCAATTATTCTCATTTTTTTTTATTTTCAATGTATCTCGTTTTTCACTAATACAATTCATCGATTTTTGACTAACGCTATAAGGGGCTCCATCATGAGTCCAAGTCCAAGCTCTCGGTGCACCTTGGTGAACAACGGGCAACGTCCCTCCGTTTGGGGGGCACTGTGTTGATCACCTTTCTATTCAAATCAATCGTGAAATGTTTTTACGTGTTCGGTTGTGGCGGAGAGTCAGTTAATAAGCGAGTCGTTCGCTTTCATCTTGGCCAACCATAAGCGGTAAAGACCAGGCACTATAGTAATTTATAACTTCATAATGTGATTCGTTCACTCGTATCCTTCTGTCTATCAACATCGCTAATTATGTGTTATACTTATAAACTTTTCAAAAAATATTCTCGCAATGTTAAAACGTTTAATCTAGTTGTAAAAACTGGACAATCCATCGCGCGGCCGATCACCTACGCGTTGAACTGACCTGATAAAATCTGAAATATAAACGTATATAATCAAACGCTGCGGTAATGCTGAGCGACAAATGGAGGTGTATCGTGCGGGCTACTTTATCCAGAGTTACTTTATGTAGCATCATGAAACCAAGACCAAGAAAGTCCTCTGGTAATAGCGAGCTAAGAAAGGGGAAAACTGAATTAACTAAAAGCAGGAATGCACCGATTGCTATGGTATGTAACGATAACATTTACATATTAAACTTTATTTAGTGCGTGTGCTTCCCCGACGAACGCCAGCTAAGAAACGTTTCGTAGAGTTTTAAATTAATACCCAAAGAAAATAAGTCTTTTCGTCCAGGTCATCGCGTTCTCTGTAGTTAAAATTGTTCCGGAATACCTAACCACAGGCGGCCATTGTTCTCAAGAAGCGGCCTTTAATGAGGAACGCAGAGCGCTTTAAGATTATTAAAGTCGACTTATAAGATTTTTAGAGCTTGCAAGTGCTGTAAGGAAAAATAAGAAAGGATTAGAGTTGTGTAGTTTTTGTAATGTTCCCGTAAGAAACGCTTACTGGTTAATTTTTTTTTACAAGAGGAGTCAAGCGAGCTCTGAATGTAAACATGGCGAAGTAAGTTAATGAGGTCATATCAAATAGGACACGTACATGAATACTCGTAACATACGATCATAAAAACACTAAAATTTGTATTGAACTTCGATTTCAAGAGAAAATTTCTATCAGTTTGGTTTTATTATCACTTATATCTGAGTTGAGGAAATAACAATGAAATTTGAGTTTTACTTTCAGTAATGTTCGGTACAATGGGGAGTAAAAAGCTCGTTCCATACTTCATTCCAAACCAACATATGGTTCCAACCAATATATAATTCTAACCAATTATAATACCTAATTATTCAATATATAATTATAATCTACCCCCCTGACTAAAGATAAGACGATATTATCAGGTCTCTTCTTTTAAAGTTCCAGTTACTGAGGTCTGATAACATCATAAATCACAATATCATCAATAAATGTATAAAACGTAAGGCTGCATGTGGCTATGTGGCTCTAGTACATCTAAACTCATACCTTTACTTACCATTCCGACTTTTAATTTTACTTTACAAACAATATACACCTTAGGAAAATTTTCAAAGGCTTATTCCTCAAGCAAACGATATAATTTTGCACTAAAGAAGTACTTTATAATAAATGTGAAATTTTATGGATTATGAATAAGTTGTAATACATTTAAAGCAATGTTTCATTTAATTTTAATGTAAGGATCTCTACCTATTTTTGACTCCAAGGGAACTTGCTCTGCCCGAGGTGCGTTATCCAAAACTCCACGTGGTTTAATTCCAATTGTACTCGTGCATGATGGGAGGTTTTTTAGCTGCCTAGTTAGCTATCACCTTCTAGAATCAACTGTGAAATATTTTTGTGTGTTTCGGTTGTCGGTTGTTCGGTTTTCGGTTCGGTGTTCGGTTGGTTCGGTGCAGTAATAAACAGGTTTCCGGTACTATCTTGGTCGACAACGCGTGCCTTTGAGGTTATGAACGTGCACGGACATGCAAACTTTTACCATCGAACGCCCTGTCCGATCTTTTGTCGGATTTCGACATTAAAAAAATTATAGGAATTTAATTGATCATAAAAAAATAAGCATACCATTCGGGACGCATTGCCGCCGTTGCTTGGTTAACGTTTTTATGATGTAATAAAAATATGAATTCAATTGCGAAAATGAAAAATGTATTTTTGACGATGTTAATAACAGTAACGTTAAAATGGAAATGTTGAATGACATGACTGCGATATATAAGATTTCCATGCAAAGTAAGGGTCTCTTCTCGTTATTATGGAGACTTCTAGCAGTACGCATTTACGCGGTACGACCATGATGCCTCAAGTCGAAATTGTGGTATGATTCTGAGAAGAGACTTTCAAACCTCGAATACTTTGGGATCTTTTGGCGTGGGTCACAATGCATAATACTGAGGATATTTAGGAAGAAGCTTGCTATCAGTGGGATTATTATATTGTGGTATCTACCGCAGAAATGTTTGGGCGTATGAAGTGATGGGTGTTTGAAATATATATGTCGGAGATGGTCATTAGTATAGATGTGAAACGAAACCCGGCACGATATCCGAGTGATGGCAGCACCGCCGCGATGACGTCGATACTCGGCTAACATCGTGCTACAACAGAGCCTAGCTACTGGAGTAAAGCCGGATGGAGCCTCAGTTTACATCAGGCGATCGAAGAGATCGGTTCCTCCGCACTAGGAACTGTTACTTGTTTCGTTTTCTCGGTGTGAAGTGTTTGTTAACAATTAATTAAAAGTGTTAAACGATTATACGCCCACGCTATGTTCAACAATGCTGCTAAAACTACTGGCATTGCCGACATATATATTAATAAGTGTCTATACCTATATATTCTGTGATTTTTCTGGCTATCCTTACAGTACGAATCATCACGCTATCGCTTAAACTAATCGATTTTATTTAATCGATCTTTGCATTGTTCATCCATCGTTGACAGTTATGTTGTTAAAATAGAAAATAAAAGATTTAACGACTGTTACCTAACGATATCAATGGATTTCAGACTGCTTTGAGAAGTGCTCTTTTGCTATATCTGATGCTATTTTTGTTACAACTAGTCACACTGATCCAGCATCTTAATCTGTCTGAAATTGTCTAATTAGAATCGAAATCGTAACACTTTGTATTCTAGATTAATTAATAAAAATTTATGAGTAACTTAAGAGTTGCGGAGTTACGCTTACAAAAAGAAATATCAGCATTTACTGGTGTCCTTTTCGACCCACCTTGCTGCGCGTGTCAAGCGAGTGCCTGATTAGGTCAGAGAGTAATAAACTTCTTGCCTATTACTAAAATACACATTATGTTTATACAAGGGTGCCTATGCCTTAAGAAACATTATTGCCTTTAAACATTTTAGCAAATAATATTTCGAACATTATCTTCCCTCAGGCTCTGCAAACATGCATCTCTATTAAACATTGAACGAACTGGCAATTCTAAGCAAAATATTCATTGCGTTAATCTCATTTGAATAGGGTATCTGTCTCACTACCAACGATTAAATATTACAAATAAAGTTGTCTAAAATACAGTCTCATAGTTGGAATAAGCATATGCAACGGGTTTACAAGATATATTGTATTATATTATTGTACATAAAAAAATCTTTAAAAATTGTCAATGCCGAAAAACGATGAGATGGGCCACCTGATGGTAAGCGGTCTCTGCCACACGTGAACGATGGTAACACCAAAAGCACCACCGAAACGTAGTCGACCAAAATGGAAATATTTCACGGTTAATTCTAAGAGGGTGATAATTAACTAGGTGGGTGGAAATTCCACCACCCCGTACGAATACCGTCGGGCTTAGACCCAGTGGTATAGAGTTCGATGGCCTCCAATAAGAGTTGATCATAGCCTACCTTTTTCAGCAGAGTACACTACTAGTTACGGTGGTTGACTTTAACTAAAGCGTGAGCGGAGCCCTTTATACCGCGTTCAATCAATAACCAAATTTCAAACTTAATACAACCGGTTTTTAATAATAATTATGCAAAATTTATAATTTAAAAATTCCATCACAACTGACATAAAATATTGTTGATTTAAAAATAATATCAAAAGACATAATATGATTAACATGTGTAACTACAAGTACGAAAATATTTTCCTTGGGAGTTCCTTGCCTATTCTTCTTTCGAGTCGGGTCAATGTATTCATGATAGGTACTTAGAAAAATTTTGGTGTTATTTGTCTTTTGCCAAGCATTTGTAAAGTACAATTTGGGAAAATAATAAAGTACATTTTAGTTAATACCATTTAAATTAATTTTACCGTAGATAAACTTCACATATTTTTAAAAATATTGTAGAGTACTCTCAGCGATGTTCCCTCACGCTGTTACTATACCGAAAAAAATGATAATTCTATTTTAATATAGTTAGTATTATTTAATATTAATATCGATGCAGCCTTCACGTATAAACTATTAGGCTATCACAATGCATTATTTTATTCCATAATCGTTCCTCGTATCATTCATCAAAATTTACATGGTATCACTGAGCGTATGAAACAAGGCGGTTAATTAAAATTGTATTATTCTTAAATTATAATTTTAGATATGATACGAGTACTTATATTAATCAAGCTACGCGGTGCGAAGAGCACGCGTGTCTTCGATGTAATGAGCCTAAAATCTTTTGTTTGCGATTTAGTGGTAAGGATAATGGATTGTAGAAATCTATTAGCAAGTTTTTGTTTGCCTGAAACAGAGTACTTCAGACAAATCTTTGTTTCGGTTTGATAAGTAATCGGCTTTATTGTCGGTGGGTAAGATGATAAAAAATATTCCAATTATCCCTGAAGCCACGTTAACTTTTAACGAAAACAATCCGCCCTGTTCCAATTACTTCTACGAGTCTACGAGTAGTCTAGTTCTACTAGTTTATTCGACTAGTCTTGAATGAATGAATATAATAATATTTATTGGAAGTTAATTGATAAGAACAACCTCTAGCACATTAAGCGACTCTCGCCCTTATTTCTTTTGCAAAAATGCGAATATCGTTTACACGTTTTCCTTATTTCTTGCGTCATGGTCTATTGTTTTACGAGCAAGCGATGCGTATTGACGCGAACGATGCAGAAAATTCTGAAAAGCCCAGAAATTAATTTTAAATAACGAACAGGCCCGCCTGTGGGTCACTCACATCTCGAATACCAAAGGGAAGACTTCTCTCCCTACTGTTGCCACTGTTGAATTGCAATAGTCTTTATGTAACTAGTTTGTCATTTCCTCAACGTAGGTTACCCTGAAACGTAACAATATTATAAAATATGTTTAGTTCTGCTAAACTAGTTTTATTGATTGAACTTTTTTATATCAAAAACCGACAAACGAGCAGACGAGCTACCGAATGGTAAGTGGTTACCGTCACCCATGACATGAGTAACACCAAAGGTGTCACTAATTCGTTGTCGGCCGAAAAAAAAGGAAGGTCTGACTCCCAAACTTCCAGCCGGAACACGACGTGTCGTTCGGCTACTGACTCAGCAGGAGGGTGGTAGCCGGCTAGGCTGTTTTCCCGGAAATATAATACTATCAGCAATAATATTAATGACTTCATAATAATATTAACCATATCATTCTTATACGAAACCCAACCACGGAGGCCGGCTTCTGTCGTCTCTTACGACACTCAATTCTGCCGGCATGGGATTGGGGACAGAACTCTAGGCCGCCGCAGTTTGGCACTTAATGGCAAATCCATTATATCTCACTCTCACTACAACTGTAACGCATGGTTAATTTTAGGGATGTGTCACAAGGTAAAGGGCAAGTTGACTTTGACTCGATCACCGATGGAGGCACTTACACCCCAAAATATATGTATGATAAAAGAAGAGAAAAAGAAAATATTATTGAAATATAAAATTCTTGTGTTAACTGAAGCTAATTTCATGTATAAATTATTTAATAAGATTACATATATACTTCAATATGTACAGACGTCGAGCACTTTGAGTGCATTTCAGAATTCGTCGTATGTCATTTACTTTGATATCTTTCTATCTCTATTGGTTAAAATTAAGCCCTACGCATTTTTAACTAAACATGCGTCACGTTTCGTCGGTGATTACTGTCGAACTTAGTATTCCACGTTCCTGAGGGGCGCGACGCTCAACTAATTTTGACTGTCAAGTTGCGTCGTAGTTACATAACTAGCTACGCTTTGCAAATATTGGAGAAGAAACGTATTCTAGAAATCCTTTCTATTAAATACGGCCGAGTACGTGTCGGAATATTTAAGGATCATTTTTTATGCAGGGTTGGATATATGTAATTAAAAACAGATTAAATATAATGGGTAATGTTATTGAAAGCGTCTAACGGCTTAATCTCATGGTATTTAGTCGGATTCGCTCAACTAGTTTTGGAAGTACCTACCTATAAACCTTTCGGTTCGGACCTTTTAGTTTTAAATGTGTAATGAGTTTTATATTTAAAAATTTATAAGCTCTTCATCACGCCAAACCATCACTATTTGGACTTTTTTAACGTTTAATTTATCGTTTTAAATGAGTGAATTATGATCCTATATATATAACAAGGCATCACCGAATATTTGGAGATTCATATCTCTCTTGTTGTCTGAATTGATTTTTAAAATTTAGAAAAATCATTCAATCATTGGCCAGGGCAATCAGTTAATAATAATAATAATACTCTTTATTGTACACCATAGCACGGACATGTCTTGAGAACAATTTAAACAACATGAATATACAATGGCCGGTCTTATCGCTAAAAAGCGATTTCTTCCAGACAACCTTGAGGTGAGAAGTTAAAAGCATAGGAATATTATCTAGAGGCTGGGTGTACTAAACAAAATTGGATAACAGCTTAAATATTACATATCTTATAGACAGCAATGAACGAAGTTATTATAGGGAAGTAAGCAGAACACAAAATCAAAGTTGTAAGTAATATTTTCTGACTTTATTTTTAAAAGAGTTTAGGGAATCAACGTGACGTATGTTTTTAGGTAGAGAATTCCAAAGGCGTACGGCTGTAGCCGTAAAGGAGTTATGGTAAAATGAGGTTAAGTGAGTTGGAGTACTAAGAACAAGAGATTTTGAGGAGCGTAGGATTCGATTACGGGTTAAATGGAGAAATTTGAAATTTTCTTTGAGGTACGGTGGATATTTTGGATCAAACAGGATATTAAAGAGAAGAGTGAGAATGTGAGCATTCCGGCGAAGGCGAATTGGGAGCCACTTGAGTTTAGTGCGAAATTCGGAAATGTGGTCATATTTTCGAAGTCCAAATATAAACCGCATGCACAAGTTTTGAAGGCGCTCAAGTTTATTGAGTTGCTCCTCAGTAATGTGGAGATAGCACGCATCGGCATAATCAAGTATAGGAAGAAGTAATGATTGGGCAAGCGAAATTTTTGTTGGAATAGGAAGAACATTCTTGAGTCTTCTGAGATACCCATTGCAGCAAATAGTTTCTTACTTACTTCAGTAAGCTGCGGTACCCAGAAAAGGTATTCGTCAATATAGATTCCTAAGTTCTTAACCTTTTTAGCGTATGGAATAGAAACATGGTCGAGTGAGACCTTTGGCACTTGGGACCAGTCAATTTTGGCGACAAGTCGCGGGCTACCTATTATGATAGTCTGGGATTTACTAGGATTTAACTTAAGACCAAAACTTCTACTCCAGTTCGAGATATTGATAAGGTCAGCATTGGTGGATGCAATAGCAAATGACAAATCACCTAATGTTAATAATACGAAAATAGAAAGGTTCAGTTTCGGTAGCAAATATAATATACAATGTGGATTTCATAGCAGTATCACGAAAAACAAACAACTCTGAAGTTGCAATTTCGAACTTACTAGAACGTAACGGAAAATATAACATGTTCCAAATAGTAAATAATATAAATGTCATATTTCAATGACTTTTTGTTGAATTTTCTTTAAGAATATTTTTTTATTTATCACCTACATCATTTTTGCAAATATAAATTTTGAAACCCGCTATTACCACCGTTTCGAAAAGGTGCTTTAATACTCAGGAGTGGAGATTTATGGATATGAAATTTCGGTTTTGGGTAAGGTTACGGATATGAAATTATTTCGGATTGTCCAATTCTTTTGGATAATTTCGGTTACGGATATTAGGTGATTTTGAACTTGTAACAAAAATCTAATGTATTTACAAGGTAAAATCTTGACTTTCTGTCTAGGTATTATTTGGTATTATAATAATGAAAAAAAAAAATAATATTAAATAATAAAAGCGACGCGGCAAGTGTATCGGCGCAGATAGCAAAAACCTGTCATAACGTGTTTTATTTAGACTATGCCCTTATCTGAAATTATCTTTTTTATCGGCTTCGGTTACGGTTTTGGTTTTTTTATTTTGGATATCCGATAGTTTCGGTTACGGCTTCGGAGCTCCATTACACCCCTGCTCAGGAGAAAAAATAGCGAAAAAACTTCTTACTCAAGAAGTAAACCAATACATGAAAGTTTGTAACCTACACAGAACCACTTACGGCACTATTATTACGACCCCATAGCCCAGTTGATAGTGACCCTGCCTGTCGAGCGAGGGGTCCCGGTTTCGATTCCCGGCCGGGGCAGACATTTATGTGACAGATAAATGTTTGTTCTCGGGTCATGGCTGTTTGTAATGTCATGTTTGTGTGTGTCCACGCCGCCCGCAACACAGGGAATACTAGTACGGGGGTGTGAGTGTGTAAACGTTTATTTATTATGTCCAGGTATTCTTGCCATTAATGTATTCATGAAGATCATAATATACCTACGCGTAGTCTAACTTACACCTTTAAATTTACATTTAATTTGTTAAGTTTACTGAAATAAAAGTTTGAAAACTTTTAAAATTAATATAATAATTTATCAAGATTTTATTCGATTGTACATGTCTATATACACTGTTTTCTTATCCCCCAGTTACAATGCGCGTTTATCATCTTACTTACTCCATTATGTAGCAATTCGTAGAACGTATATTCTTCCCAAATTTGTTCTATGTAAAAATAATGACCCCTGTCTGTTGTTAAATATACAACCAACCGCAATTAATTGCTTTTGCGTTTATGTACAGAGTAATTAATGCTTTCGTCGCAACCTTGTCTTGCGCACCATATTTCAGTCCCCTCTGTTATTAAATTATCTTTCAATACAATATACTCTGACTATGTCTGAAGCTCTAATAGATTTGATTGTACTATTATTATAAAATTATAACTAGACTTTGTTAAACATGCAATTTTTTGAGTACCTTCGTGCTTTCAAAGTCCTCGACCCGGTCGTTTTTAATTAACAATTGCCAATTTACAATTAACAATTGTGAAGCCATGCCAAAGGCCTACAGTTGGCATAAAGGTTTAAAAATCGGTTTGGCCAGTGAACCAATCCACCTTGAAGCAGTTTGTCCATCATACTTAAGACTTCCTTATTGCGAGAAAAGAGTCTGCCATGAGCCACTAATGGATCAAAGACAGGATTTTCATAATAATGTTAATTAAAATAATACTTCACCAGTCATATAAAAGGATGGCTATCAAATTAAATTTTTTTAGGATTTATTTCTCCTTTTCACTCTCTTTTACACTATTTATCTGGCCCTCTTTGTTCATTTGTTTGAGTATAACAAAAACTGTTAAAGCAATTTTGATGCAGTTGTCACTTCCAAAAATGTATTGATTTCAGTTACTTGATATTCGTTGGACAAGAATGGATCTACAGCTTAATCGTTGCATTGCAGTATTGTAAAATCTATTATTGGCAGCAGTTATTACTCAGGAGGATGAACACTGGTGTTACTTTTTATATAAATAGCCAACAAACGTGCTGACGGGCCACTTGATGGTCAGCAGCGCCCGTGAATTTCCTTAACAGCAAAGGCCAAGATGCCAAGATGCCGAGGAACCATTATTACAGAGGCTTGTTACTAGCTCCACAACATTTCAACTTGAACATATTAACATATTTCAGTGTTGATTTAAGAAGGAAGGTTACAACCGGCCGTACGGGTAATAAAACTTTACGATGCACGATTTCTAATAGGATTAAACTGGGTAGGGAACCCAACAACCTCCAACAGCAGTACCGTTTGCCGTAACCTCGTCATTCAGCGGGTGCATCTCGGGCAGAACAGGTCGACTTCAGCTCAGGATGGATGGAGCCAATTAATTTGTAAACACAAAAAATTACAGGAGACAAAATATGTATGAAAAGTTTATTCAAGTCGGGTCCTTAACGATTTAGCTATTAGGACTCAATTTTGAATATCACGGTTAACTATGAGATGACCAATCAATTTCTGATCCCGAGTGTAGGAATAAATCGATCGTTGCTTAAGTTTTTAGGTTTTTGCGTATCCAATTAAATAATTATTGTGTAATAAAATCACTCTAGAATTCATTTCAGAATTTTTTGCAACAAGTTGAAAATCTGGTATATATTAAGTACATTAAATAAATTAATTGTTATATTAGGAGAATTTATATTTTTTCTTCTAATAACAGAATTCGTTTACGTGTTTGCTGTAATATAAACTAGATTATGGATTTCTAACAAATTTTTTATTCTTTTTTAAGAAGACTACTGAGCTTTATCGTTGAATCCTAAATTTAAAATATCTTCAGATTTGAATTTTTTTACAAAATAAAATAAAATCATTGTCTCTGTTAGAAATGACAGCCGAAATTAGAAAATTTAATAACTATTTCCAAGTTTTTGGTTTAATAAAATTCGTATTTATTTTTGCTTTCTCATAACTATTTTTTGATCTTTGTTTACATATATTACGATGTAAAATAAATTAAATAACAAAAATATAAATAAATTGAGAGAAGTTTACATGTATAGAATTATCTTGACGCCAAAAAAATTTAAGCCAAAATCTTAAAACACTAATAAGCTTAATAACTAAATTAATTCGTTATCGCCAAAAGTTTTTTGCTAAAATAAAGTCTACAGGTAAATTATCCCTATGTCATACCATATTAAATTATTCATAATTATAAAATATTTAGACGCAATGATAAATAAGTGTTTTAACGGTATTCTCTCACATGGTTTAGAATGAAGGCAACTTTAATTGTTCCATTTACATTCGTATTACAATATCTGAACATCTCAAGGGACACAATGAGGACACGTAATACACTTCTGAGAACTCTATACAATTTTGTTGAAATTAATGTGACGACTGCCAAATTGCTCTAGGCTTGCTTGGCTCATTTCGAAAAGAAGAAGAGAAGTAAAAGACTCGAGTTTAGCTCAGTGTTTTAAATTGTAGGTAGTAATGAAAATATTGTCCACACTACCTATATATACTTTTATAATCCAATTCCTTCTTTACTACGATAAGTAAAGCTGTATGTAAAACTCATTACTTAAAAGAAACGAGCGAAAAGCGAAGAATGAACGAAAGCTCACGCCCGCTACTATCACGACGAGACACAATACTCAAAGCAAAGCTATTCACTCGCAGTGTTGTAAGTCTTGAATCCGCATTATTACTTATTTGAACGAGTCACGCCTTTTCCCCATTAAAATCACACGACCTACAAGTGTGGGGCCGATGCGAACAATAAAAAATTCGTCGGCGAGCATACAAGTTGAAAAAATACCTTCCACATAGTACGCGCGCCGGCCGCTTCGGTTCCGTTACGCTATAAAAACCTACCCGAGCAAACTCCGTAATTCCGCTTCGTCCCAACCGCTATAAAATATGAAACCGAACGAATCGGCGGAGCTCCCCCGAGTGGATGTCGACTGTTTTCGGCAAAGTTCGGCCGACTTCGTAGCGTCGTAGCGGTAGTATCGTAGCCGCCGCTGCGCGACCTCTACGCTGCCCAAATAAACCCACAAATAAATCGCTCAAATAAATCGGTGATAGTGCTTCAAATTGTGTTTTTTAGTGCAAGACGAAAGAGTTCTAGTGAAGTACTCGTTATGTGCTGTGGAAAGGATCGCTGCCTTCAGATGTTACCGGATTGGCCCGTTTGATGTGGAAAAATGGTAATTGTGTTTACTTTTTAGTAGCGATTGTATGAATAGGCATTCAAATGTTTTAAAAGTCATGGAATTTATTTAAATGGAAATAATCTTAAAGACTTTGCGTTTATAGAGTTCTATTTGGATTTACGGATGCAAATGAGGACTGATAATATTTATGTTTGTTATCACGAACATTGAAAATCTTCAGTAGGGCATAATAATTTCAATTTACGGCTTGAATAAATTTAGGAGATTCGCGTTAGATGGACTTAGAATTGCCAATAAATTAAATTTATTTTGCTATTTTACTTTCGGAAATAATAAACATTTATTTTTTAAACGTTGGTAGTTTTAAAAAATGTGATTTAATATTATAAAATTTAAATCGTTTTTAACATTGAAAATAAATATTTTAAGACTTACTTAAAGGCGTTTAACTCGGAACAACTGAAATAACTTGCTCGTATTCACGTATTCATATTCAATTATAATGGTGCTCTCAAAGCAAAAACTGAATAGACTTTTTTTTATAAAATAATTGAATTCTTAACAACAATCCCACCTGATGGAATGTGATGATGAAGTGTAAAATGATGAAGTGTAAAAAGCTATACTCTTCTCTTAAAAACTCCTTCTTAATACTTATCCTAAGTTCATGTGCTGTAACACCATAAGGTGCAATTGTAGTGAACCATTCACTCATAATAAAGAAGAAAATAATAATGTTCGAACAATTCAATTATTACCTAACGAGCTGAACAGGCCATCTAAAAACTAAACCAAACATTGCTCAAACTAGCGTCCAAAGGCTCCTGAGTTCATAAATTCTCAATATAACCAAACGGTACTTTAAATGTAATGATAAAACTGTGCAATACAAGTCGGTTCACATATGAAATACTATTCTCACTTCGCAACCACCATTTCCAATAGCCAAGAAAATCGCTTAAATTACAAACGAAGATTAATTAACTGAACTTAAGACTATAATTTCTTATTATACAATCGCCGAGAGTTGTGCTCCTTGTTTGTGTTCTACCCTCCGTTTAACCAAGTAATGATATATTTATTAGATCTGTCATCAATCATTTTTACGTAAAAATTTAACAATAGGCATATTTTACATCTTACCAGTCGCTGCCTTTCATAGACACAATAATCATAATCTATAACTTGTCCAGTACTACACTCAGGTCTCTGCTTGTTTATGACCAAAGTTTGATTGGTAGACTTGAGAGGCCTTTGAGATTATTATGAATAACTCTCAGGTATGCAGGTTTTCTCCCGTAATTTTTCATAATCGAAGCAATTGTAACTAATTTGTAATACGCACAACGAAAAGTTAAGATCGTATGTAAACTCAGGCCCATTACCGAATAATGGGTAATTTCTGAACCGTAATTGACGCTGCTAATAACCCTGTAATTAATATAAACATTCAAATAATTGTATTTAATTATACGCACAAAAAGAAAAAAAAATCAATTCGACACTGCGCCAAAAACACGCATGAAACATTTCACGGTTGATTTTAGAAAGAGGTAGCCAGTGGAGCAAAATTCTCTACCATCATGCAAGTACCGTCGGAATCAAACTGGATGGTAAGGAGCTTAGCAACCTCCAACAGGAGGTTCTTCAACCGGGTGTACCAAGAGCAAAGGGAGGTTGGCCCGGACTCAAGGACTGGTGGAGCACCTTACATCCTGTCACCACCACCATCTACGGTATTACCCTGTTACTGTGCTATGGCGTTATTAAAATCGCAATATAAGTTACACTCCTTATGTTATACATTTCTAAGTTTTATACACAGCTTTCAATAAATTTTAAAATGTTGAATTATTAATTTAAACATGTTTTCTTTATTTTATTGATAACTATAAAATAAAATAGTTTACAAAGTGTACTTAAAAAAACCATATGGGGATAATTGATTTATAATCGGTTAATTTTAGTCGGTTAATTAATTACAAATACTTATAACTTAAAAAATTACCAAATTCGTGATGAAATTTATCTCAGGTACCCAGAACGTGACAATGACGCTAGGATTTTCCATAAAACTTTTATCAAGTTAACGAGTTAAGCACTTACATTTTGACCTGAAATGCGTCATTGATGCCTTGGATATTTCGGATATTTATAGGCAGTGGTGATCACATCACAAATGGCCCATCTGCTCGTTTCCGGGCTGATATAAAAAACGATAATAGACTTATTTATTATTAGAATTATCTTATACTAGTTATTATATATTAAATCGATGTTTATGCAATATAATACTTTAAAAAAGTTTTTACTAATACTTGTTTAATTCTTGTTATACAGTAGAGTAAATGTTTTAATAAATTACCTACCAGGTTACGGTTTAAATATACGAGTGTTACTCGCGGGTGTGCACACCGTAGTACGAGTAATAATATGAATAATTGCTTAAAATGTTTGTGTAAAAACATATCACAGATAAAATTATTGCTCACATATCGCACCTTTAGAATTAAAGTGACTTAACTCAAAAATTGTAATTGTATGGGATATGACAAAAAAAGTTTTCAAAAATGTATGGTCTTGAGTGAATTTAAAGAGACTGATGTATGAGGTTTTCCCTTTTGCCCTTTCTCACTCATAATTCGGGATCTTTTTCACCATGGGGTTTTAGAGCAGGCTTTTTTAAGTAAATTTATAGTAAAATCTGGAATTTCAGGAATTTTGAATTAAGTCACTTTAATTCTGAAGGTGCGATATGTTATGGTTTTATAAATAGGATGAATACCAGAATTATTTTGGCTGAATATATTCTTATGAAAAGAATAATAAAATTAGATAACCCTGTTGTTCAGTTAGTAGGGATCCTGCATACTGAACAAGGCGTCCCGGGTACGACTCCGAGCGGGCAAACATTTATGTGATAAATAAATGTTTGTTTTAGAGTCAGAAGTGTTTCTGATGTCATATTTGATTGCGTCTATGATACCCGCACGACAGGGAAGCCTAGTTCACCTTTTTAATTTCAATTTATTTATATGTTATGTTCGGAGAAAATTGGCTGTGACTCTTCATATGTACACAATGTGACTCTGATAAACCATTATAGCAACTATCTGCTTAAGCCGATGAACACATTAATTACAAAACCAGTTGTTTTATAAATAAATTTAAAATATATTAACGAATATTTTTACCTGGCCTCCATTAAAAGGAAATAAACAGCCCCGGTGGAACTGACGAAGCGCTACGCGTCCCTTGAATATAAATTCCCTTTTAAGAAACAAATACCGTGGCGTAAAACACTTTATAATAAGTTTCTTAGCTTGTAAACTTTCAGCCAATTAAAGTTGCAGTGAATTTAAAGTATTCGTGTTTGTGCTCGCGTGTGTACGATGAATTTTAAATATATATAGCATTTCTAGTTATATATACTATAAGATAGTTGCGCTGGTTGTTTTGACAAATTGGTTTCTTATATCGATGTGACTAATGCGTTTCGGTCGGGATGTTGGACGGTTCACGCCGAATACTTACGATGGAGTTCTGAGGGGAAGGATATTGAATGCTCGCTTTACATTTGTTTGGCCTATATGTACACGTGTGAATGACTCGTAACTCACCCACTCGCTTGGCGTCAAAAAACATTGGTCTTATGTATATATGCCTTAAATGGCAAGTAACTTTAATTTTTTTAATAATTTACAGGCGATGTGTACACAGACAGACAACTAAACTGATAAAATGTAATATGTTTTCTCTTTGTCCATATCAAAGACAAAATTTGCAACAAATATTTAATATGCAGTTTTTTCTATTTAATACCAGTAACCCGCCCTTCCTTAGAGTAGAAGAAATAGTCTTTTTTAGTTTATTAGAAACTATTAATTTATTATAATAGCCGCAGCCAGAAGGAAGTCAAAATTTTATTTACTGTCCTGTTAATAGATTGTCCGTATTAACTTTTATTTCCTATTTCTCGAGAAGGGATCCGTTTCCAGTGATAATTCTACCTATTCTACCTTTCTACGTTAATACCCATAATATATGTATGTTACTGATATGCCAAGTGTTAACCAACTCTGTTTAGTGGTTTTACTTTGATACGTGGTCAGACTAACAAAAATGTTGTCCCATTCATTGATAACAAAGCGTATATACATTAAAATTTGCAGAAAAATGATCGTTAGTACCGTAGTCAGCGATCATTAGTATAGATCGTAAGTACATTGCAAATTATCGAAACCCGCTCAAATAGTTCACCATTCGGTAAAGGCGTAACTCTAGGAGATGCCTTGCCTGTTAACATTAGAAAAGCACAGAGTAGAAAAAATTTCAATAAACTATTCCGGAATAAACATAACATTTCAAAATATTATGTTAATAATGTATTCATGTACCTAATAATGTATTATGTATATATGATATTTTAGTATTTACAAGTACTAATATTTTTAATATTAAGCTGTAAATAATTATATGTATTTTGTATTTGTTTTTTTGTTTCTTTTTGTGCCTACCTCACATTTTCACCATCACCCAGGGTCAACTGGGAAAGATGCCATTAAGAATTACGTTCACCCTTGTAATCCCTACTTTAAGGAGTTCGTAAAGAAATAAATAAACGAACACATTCAACCTCGTTACGATTTTTTAGTATGAATTTATATATTATAATTTAAAATATTTAATCAATCCCAGTTATATAATATTCAAAACTACGTAAGGTTTCCCTGCACAGCTGTTCTTATAGCTCTACGAAATTCAACGATGCAGGACTCCTATTTTTAGGAAATGCAGAGCACAGGTGAGCTATGTATGTGATAATAGCTATGATGACATGTTAAGCAGAATCGTACATCCAATAATAATGGAACTTTCATCTTTTTGCTTCTACATACGTCTCTCATATTAAATTATAAATTTTATTTCCAGTAGGAATTTAAAGGAATTTAAAAGTCAAAAATTTAAAGTTAATAAGTTCATTTCAATCTCGATTTTCTTGTAAAGTATGAGTGAATGAATGGCTAGGACATCGGTTTGTGTGATGGGCTATAGTCACTCATTGCGTATTTTTTAAAATACATTTTAAAATAAAAATAAAAACTGTATGGAATAGTTTAATTTGATAAATCAGAAGATTTCAATTGTACCGACTAAAGTTCGTCCCAAAATAATAATTAGTTTTTGGTATATTCAGACGTCCGTCATTTGGTAATCTGACTATTCTAAAACCGAATTTTTCCTTTCGATATATTTAGAAAAATTGGATATGAAAAACGAACAGACGACATTACAGACAACCATGCGAATAACACTTTAAGGATTTAATTTTTTCGTAGAACCGTTAAATAGTCAGAAAGGTAAATAACCTCGAAATGTATTACTTTAAGCAGTGATAGTTGTAGCATAGTTAAGCACTGAAGCGTGACACACAAACTATAAAATTATTTCATGAAACTTTAATGTTATAAAAGTCAAGTATTTTATGATGAGCCAAATAAAAAAAATATCAGGTCACTAGAGAATTGAACTCGTATAATTGAAATCTGTACCGGTTTTTTAGCAAATATTTTTTGCGTAGCCTCTCAGTAAATTTATATGAGAAAATGTAAATAGTTCGGTATTTATATGAAAAAATGTAAATGTGTGCAAGCAGAAAAGTAATACGCGGAATCGTAAAACAAGACAAGCATAATTTGGTTACGTCCTCATATTGCCTACAAAAGGTTCAGCGTTCTTTTATGGGGCTCCGAATTTGTTTTTACAATAAGCTTCCAGACTTGATGTGTGATTAATCTATTGGAATTTTCCAACAATGTGTTATAGTACAGCTTATAGATAAGGAATGTTATTGTAAATATCAGTGTTTCTCCATCTTTTTTGTTCCCGTACCCCTTAAGAAAACATTTCAATTATGAGTACCCCTCCCCTGATAAATCTATACCTACTCCTAAAAATGTGTCTCGCTTCTCTTCAAGTCTAGCACCTTAGTATCCCTAATCCGTACGTATCCCTAATGAGACCCTTTTTTTCGAATGGGGAAACCCTCAAAACGTATCCGGTGCTGTGGGAGCGACACCGGGTTATGTGGGATTTTTACCGCACTAAAACCCCCCCGGTGGTCATCCTCAGGACTCTAGGATCTCCAACGGAACGCAACCGGAGTCCTAAGCGCGTGCTCCACTAGGCCCTGCTCGTGATGAGCCTCCGCTCATCTGCCATCTTCAGGGGTTTACGGCGGTACGCGGCCACACTTACCGTCGTTCTTCCTTGTATCGCTCAGTGGACGGTTCGAGCCCCCACCCTGGCCGGCCACAACACCGGAGGCTCCTTTTAGTCGCCTCTTATTGCAGGCAGGGAATACCGTAGCCCTATTCTGGTCCTGAGCTACAGGGACACCCCATATGGGACCCCACGTTCCCCCTGGGAGAGGCACAGGTTTGGAATCGTTGGCAAAGATGAATGTGTAAATGATAAGGACGCCTGGAAATAATAGTGCCGCAGACGATTCTGCGCAGGTTAGAACTTTGTAATTTTCATGTGTGGATTTAAAAATGTTTTGAGGTTGCTTTCACAGTTTCTTCTCCTCATTGTTACAGCATCGTTTTGAAAAGTAGTAACAGCAAAATAATTAAATAATTAAGTGCATAATTAAATGATTTTGAATTGGAACTTAAATTTTAATATAGAAAAGTTGTATTAAACTAGCTATAATGCTATATATAATAAATGCAAGAAGCGTTTTAAAAATATAAAAAAAAAATCCATTATTAAGTGTGTGAAATTGTATTAAAACCTTAAACTTGTGTACTTCGTGTATGTCATAAGTTAAATATTTGTTTACATAAGCATATAAACAAACAATTCGTAAAGCGCTTAATTTGTTTTCGAAACGAACTCCTAATATAGCTTCCATTGCATTATAATTTCTTAAAACAGAAAGAATTAAAAAATTTAAGGAGTTTTAAACGATTTAACGGTTTTATGGGGAAATCTAATCCACAATGCGTTATGAATGACGATGGATCCGACATATCGATATAAATAAGTGCAAAACTAACACACAACTTGAAGTCATGCACATACATACAAGTGTATTTGTACTTGAGATATGAGAAAGGGTTGTAGGGTATAAAAGTGAAATGGAATACTGATTATTATGGAAATATTATCGGTATCTCAATACGAATCTCAACCCAAGTAAAATATATATTTTAGTGGATACCTAATTTCGTGATTCGTATTTACATTTGCGGAACCAAATAATCACAAAGTAAAATAAGTCAATTATAACCGTCATGGGATTACACAAGAATTTACGTATTAAATATACATATACATATAAGATGAAATAAAGTTAGAATTATATTAAATTTATCGAAATATCAATGCGAAGAGAAATTTGGACTGCCTAGTTATTAGTTAACATAATCAATAAGCATGTAATGTTTAGAATTCGTAATACGAAAATGTACGTGCTCTTAATAAATAATCCCCAGGGGCAGTTGAAATATATTAGGAGTATTGCTCACGGTTGCGTTTACCCCACCCAATAATAAGTCGGTACGAAACGTAGTTTCGCCGTGACCACGATCCATGCAACTGGGTCGAAATATTGGCAACAAATAAAAACGTGTCGTGAGTACCAGCTGCATAATAAAATATAGTAGTAGCTTCAGGAAACGTTTACAGAGAATCATATCGCATAGTTTTTCCCATTAGCGCGTTCAGAATACGGATCTTTTTTCATAATTGAAGACGTTGTAGAGCGTATGTTATCTACTGTGCTACAAGGATACCGGGATTAGTGGTCTACCCGAGCGTATGAAATATCTACTTTTAATATCAGGAGTGCGTGCATAACGTTGGGATATATGAGGCTTAACCCATTTTGGGTCCATAACAACCGTGTATTCATGGTACGTGGTAGTATTAGACCCAGCTTCTGCTTCAACCGTGATTTAATTTAATTTTTTGTAATGTAATAAACACGTAGTTTCAACTCAGGAGAGGTAATTCAAAAACGGCTTCCCTGCATCCGACTATGATATATGGTGTATGGCCGTTTTACTACCAGGTCACATTTCTGCCCATTTATGGTTTAAGATCATTATTATTCTCATTAAGAATTTTACAATTCACTTATTGAGAAAGTTATCCATAACATTTGTGGTGATTTAAGGCGTATACAAAAAACATGATTGAAATTTAACTTAGGAAATGACTAGTTGATATTATATTATTATTCGTTAAGTTTGTGATGCTACTTACAAATAATATAATATATTTTTTCGTAACAAAAGGATTCAAATCCGATTAACCCTTTGAAACCAGTAGACTATCTTGGCGTTCACTATTCACCATTCATTGCTTTTTACTCAAAGGGATTTACTTAAGGTAAACAAGGAGACAGCGCCCAACGCACTCAATATTCCCAAACCTCTGAGCACTCGCGAATTGTTTACGTGACATGCATTTATCAACAGTTTTCTTTTTCTTTTTTTTTATTGAATCGTTCATTGGTACACAGGTTATAATTTTAAATAAATAATACAAAGAATTCTAAATTTAAATTTCTCAACAACATTTTACTCTAAAATCTTATTTGTATAACTTATAATTTTAAATTTCAATCATCGCAGGTACTAATTTTTTTAGATGTAATAGCCACTTAGGTAAATACCTTGTACAGTCAACATCAAAAGCACCAAAAATGTTTTGATCCATAACATCAGTATTGAAATTATAATTTAAATCATCTAATTTTAGACAAATAGCAAGTCAGACCACCTGATGGTAAATGGTCATTGTTGCCTATAGGAATAGGCGAAATTGGACGAATCACCATTACAACGTCAGCCCTGAAAGGGAGCTCATTTTACACTTTTTTAAAGAACTCGTTATCACAGCGCTTCGGGAATGCCTCAGACGGAAACTTGTTCCATACTTTGCATGTCCGCTGCAAGAAAGATCGTGGAAATCGGACCATCGATTATTGCGAGTCGATTTGGATGGAACTTTATTATTTGGCGAGTGATTCGATGTGTATTTGATATCGTTAACATATCTTTACCTATCTAATAGATAATGCATACTATATAATTTAATGTTCTTTTAAATAATACTTAGTAATTGATACTAAACCTAAATTAGCATGCCTGTTACATAATTCTAATAAAATGAACATAATTATACTTTAAACGAATAGATGTTTATAAGGCTAGATACCAGCGTGTCCGTGAGTCATGTAATCATGATATCCGACGATTAACGGAAATAGCCTGGGAAGCTAAACAGGTGCGCTTTTCGACAATCTTATCTGATATTGACTCGTATGTGGAACGCAATCGCCATATTTTAGTAAAACTTTACAATTATAATGAACAATTATTGGAATAAGAAGTATTAATAAGTTAAAAATTGTTTTTATTTTACTCTGCCGCACCAACCCATAACTTACATCATTTATACGTAGCCTAGTCAATATGCCGAGCGAGGAGTCCCGGGTTTGATTACCGGCTACGTTGTTATTACTACCAATACAGGTTACTTAACCAATGCGGTTATCTTGTGCGAAAAATTATTTATAAACTAAGTTGTGATATTGCAGTATACTCGTAGAGTACTTCTTCTTTTATCAATATTCCTTTACTTTTCCAATACTGCTCTGGAACACATTATTATTAGATAAAGTCACCTCCAGGAGATTTTTCCAAGATAATTAAAGATGGACTACGTGTTTATTATTACATATGTTGGATGGACAATATTGCTGGTGTTATGTTTAGACATATGCGCGGGCGGACAATTGAATAATTCTAGCAATCTAATATTAATCTAATCAAATCTATACGCAAACGTAACGTGTAACAGTTTTTGAACTCCGCTGTAACTCATAGCGAGTGTAGAGTCATAGCGACGGTGTTACCATCACGGTTAAGTAAACGTAAGTAAACTATCTCCAATACGTAGTTCTTACTCCACCATTTATTTATTTATTATACACACAACCGTGAAATATGAAATAGGTATAATTTGGTTACGCCTTCATATCCCTTTTAAAAGGTTCAGAATTCTTTTATGGGGATTGGTGCTCATTATTTTACAATAATGTTCCAAAACTTATACGTGATTCATCTATCCGAACTTTTAAGCTACGCCTTAAAGTACAATTTATAGGTAAAGGATATTATGGTATAAATGAATATATACGTGACAAGGACGCTTGGAAATAACAAGTCAGAAATCTATTGCGGGCAGGGTAAAACTTACGTTGTAATAATCATACATATGTGCCATGCATACTTATCACATCAAAACGTGTGCTGAGAAGTTTCTTTCGTTGTTTATTCTCGTCGAAGTTAAAGCACCTTTTCAAAACAGCAGTAGAAGCAAAAAATGACGTGCATTTACAAATTTTTATTTACAAAATATCTATATAATTCAATGATTCGGAAACATATTCATAAATATTGCCATTTATAATATATAATATAAGTGTGTGTTATAAGATTAAGTGTGTGGGTGTATATACATATGTTTATACAATATTTATAAATGTTGGTATAAAATTATTATTTGAAAATCTTTTTTTTTTATATTCACTTTAATCATCGTTGTCACCTACCACAAAAGCTATAAAAGCGATGGGTTGACTGGCAAAGAATGCAACTGGGCATTACTCTGCTCTTCGTTAAATCTTGGTTCTAAATCTAGCAATAAAGTTTTAACTAAATAAAATACTGTTCGACAACGGTGAGCACCCTAACATACATTCCGTCTCCCTATAATAAATTACAATAAACTACTTTTCCTCTGATTGTACCTGTCACGTAAGGGTACAGTCAGATACGAGGTTACTTATGTACGACAAAATTAAAAGTCGACATCATATTGTTGGATACAAAAGAGTTCATAAAGTCTATAAATCCTTGAGCTAGTATGCTATAAATTCAAATAAGTGTAGAGCTTTAGTATTTGAGTCGTATCGAAGTCTAATAAATGTACCGAGCGTAGTAAAACCGCGTGGAATTCTAAGAAATATTTCTCATAAAACATACGTTATTTAAATAGTTATGTTTGAATAGAACGAAGTTTAGCGTTGGTAAAGGAAAACTGTAATAATTATGACGAATTTTCATCACGACAAGAGATCACAAGCTTACATTCCTGAATTTAGACGCGGTTGTAGTAACCTTGTATCTTTTTAAATGTAAAGTTTTTTTGTATTTTTTATCAATGCTTCGACCCAGTTACATGGATCAGTCATTGCGCTGGTGGGAGAAAGACATAACAGTTGACGTTTGACAGACACTGATGACAGATGAACCTGTAACTTTACGTTTACTTCGTTTAACTTTCTTACGTACCGTATCACGACACACGATCACATACTAATACAGTTACATGAAATTTAAATAACGTAACTGTATGTGAGCAGGCAGAATACTTATTGATCAATAGTTTTAAAGCTACAGTCAAAGAATACAGTGTCGGCCATAGTTTCGATTTTGGCCACAAATCGGCCGAAGCTATGGCCGCGTCGAAAGTTATTTATCGTGAATCATCGCGTGTCGTTCGGGAGAATTTGTGACTATTCTTCAGCTGTGTTTGTCGGCTGGCGAAGTCGTGTTAATTTGATGTTGTTTTGTTTTGTGCATATTATAAACACACACATATATATTGTATTTGAATGACATTTATAATAAATCCATTAAAGTTCTTTCGGCTGAGTTATTAAAATAGAAAAACAACAAATGGTAATAAAGATGTAACGTTACATACCTAATGTTACAAATACGTTTCAAGCAGAAAAATACTCTTTTCTGTAATGAATGGGATTTTGTAAAGAATCTCACAATAGCTTGGAACATCTATTACAAGGCCACACTTGATTTAACATTTGATGACGTCTGCATATCAATACCATTATTAAACTATAAACTGCGAGTTCGCTGCGAAAATTAATATGAGATGATGGCAAATATAACATACCTATTGTTCGAGTTCTTTTTTAAAAGGCACCTTTAGTTAATTGTTTTCGACAGCATTGAACCCAAGATTCAAGTAGAATTATGACAATTTTGATTAAGTCGATTTTGCAGTGACAAAAATATCTTTTTTGATGGAGTTTATCATGGATTCTATACAGTCTGTCAACGACAGACATATTGCCATAAAATCTGTACGAATGATCTCACTAGCATTTCATGTACAGGAATAAAAACAGTTTCTGGTATACATATGGACATTTCATAGAAACAATTTGAAGAAAATCACTCACAAAATAAGTCTCTGACAAGATTATTACGTTTTTTAATGTTAATATTCCAAAAAATAAATAATTGTTTTTGACAGACACTTAATTTGTTTGTAAAATTCTTCATTTCAGTTTTAATATTGCTGCATTAACGGTTTAATGTAGGAGACCGGGAGCCTCCATCTGTTCTTGACATGAAACACCTCCTCTGCTCGTGGTGGACTCTACTAAACATAAGACAAGGCTATGGCAAACGTCTCCTCATTTTGAAGTTCGCTAGGTTCTGCTCCTCAAAGTTAAATCTCGACGGCATGCATGCTTGTTAGGGTTTTGTATCCATCTGGCGAGATAAAACTTTCCTAAAATCAACGGTAATGTATATTGGTTGGAGTATCAAAAACCTAGAAATAAACGAAGCCCCCGTTTCAGTTTTGGTTGGCATCACGTCGGTGATACTTTTAGTGTAACGATTTTGGTTTATTGGAAGCTTTTCTGTAATAACATCATAGTAAATCGTCGCTGCGTTCGCCAAATTCTATAAGTGCATATTTTTTATTTTTATTTTTTCGATCAAAAATAATTTCCCTTTTATTATGAATTTGTCAATAAAAACCTTTTAGTAATATGCAAACTGGGAACGAGTCAAATAATTAAAGGGTCTAAACACATGTGGAATTATTTCAACTCCTTTCCAGTTTGTATATTACAAAAAGTTTATTATTGACATGTGCATAATAAAACCTAATTATTTTAAGTGCTAAAAACAAACATTAAAAAATGCAGATGCGGAATTTGGCAAGCGAAGCGACCAAATCGTTTAGTAATCATAATCATAAATTAAGAATACTTCTACTAAAATACTCTTTTGAACCTCATGAAAAAATAAACCCAACCTAAAAACCTGCAATAACGCCAGCACGAAAATTCCAATCCAATTTTTGCTACAGAGCACTTCGGTACAATAAATGAATAGCGGCCGACACAAGGTTGCTAATAGAGCCCCTTAATTAGAAAAACCAAAAGAACTCACCAAGGACAGGGCTTCGTTAAAAGTTTAGCAAGAATTATTAACTTAATAAGGGTGTTGGAGTGACACTTACAAATGAAGCTTAACATATGATATGCATAAATGTTGAGAATTAAAACGCATTCAAAAATTTATGTCAATAGGCTTAAGATAAGGACTACACGATGGTAACAGGTCATTACCAACGTTATCCCGCGACACCAGAACCTTAAAACTGCTTATTGACTAGTTACCTAACTCTGCAATCGGAGCACATCGAAGAAATTGTACAATTTCCTTTAAAAAGATGATGGTTGCTAGCGTTTGAACATTTCTTTTCTTCGAAAACATCTTTTATTGATTCGAATAGGTCACAACCTGCAGGCAGCCGCTATTCAAGGAAGAAAAGTCTTGGAGATCGGAACCCAAAATGCTTTCACATAACCTTTTTGTCCAATAAAGATTAATTAATAGGTAATAACGCCCCTAAAATTATTAGCTACTAGCGCACCTGGTCTGGTTTGGGGTATAAGGGCCTTGATTCATCCTTGAATCCAAGGCAATCTCCCCTGCTCGTGTTGCACCCTGCTGAAACACGGACGATGCTACAGCGACCGGTTCCTCTAGTCGGATGTCGCTGGGATGGTCTCACTCAATTTAAGCCCGATGAGCTAGCTAGCTATCAATCTTCTTCTAAAAACTACTGTCAAATGTTTCATTCGTGTTTCAGTCACAGTGTCAAAGAGCCAGTAATTATGCGGATCCTGTGTTTAGTTTTTATGAGAAACACTTCGATGAAGGCTTTGGAGTTACCGAAGTCCATAGGCTACGGTAACGACGAATCATCAAGTTAATTAAGATGGAGTAAAAACGGCTAAGTGCGTGTCAAACAACGATCTTTTCCGTAGTAGTAACAAAAATAATATTATATTCCTTAAACATGTTTAAAATAAAACAAAAATTTTATCTCACTGAACTCAAAACATATCGTGATATATTTAAAAATCATACATAATCCATACATATACATAATTACGTGCACTTGTAGGTCACATCGACTAATTTTGAACCGTTAGACGTCTCTAATGGGTTCAGTGGACGATTTAATAGATTCAAACTAGTCAATATAACTGACAAACACGCAAAACTTAACCCGTCATTACAGATACTAAATAATACTACTCACGAAATTTAGTAATAAAATTTTATTTAAACTAATTATGTTTACTTCGCTCGGAGGCTCAGAAAAATATTCATCTAATTACTGAATACTAAAATCAAAACTTATAATTAATCCTATCGAAGTTGGATGTACAATTCATAAATTATACTATGACTCACAAAAGAAGACCATTCGATTGACAACAATCATATTTTACAATCGCTGAATTCTAGTTTGTTATAACTAACAAATATCGATTTCATACATGTACGACTGTCAGCAATCTTCGTGGGTTTCAGCGAGGTAACTAAGTATTTTCTACCCAATTAAAAAAATTGTTTCAATTACTTCTTAAGGTTTATGACTTTAGCTGATAAAAAGCTGGTAATTATGGTCTTCGAAATAAAGTAGTACAGAGTAGACAAAGATAAGGTTCATACACAGAGTAGATAGATTGATACCGCAGCTTATAATATAATAAATTTATTCTTAAGATTATAATTATAACTAGATTACAACACATATATAATTTATTTAATTGTTACAGTTTAACAGCGGATGTCGCAGCTATTGAATTGATTAAACAAGTGATTTTGAATCGCCGTTAGCAACCATATATAGCTATGTGATATATCTTCTTCGTTCTTTATATATCGATCCCTATTATACATAAGTGTATAATATGTATATTACCTATATATAATCATTTACAAGCCACGTACCTAACGTGTTACCATTCTATGATTAAAAATTATAATATGTAAATGTTAAGGATAAAGTTAAGTCGAAATAAAATAATTTATTAAAATAAGTGTATAAACTAGGTCCCTGTGATGCAGTGCCTATGATCCTGGTAGCATTTCCTCGCTGTATAGCAATGCTAACTGAACAAGAAAGTTTCCAGCTCTGTTGTCGCAAGTCTGTTTGAAAAAATACACCAAATGGTAACCTATCACCACCGCTCTTCTGTACTTTCATATAATTAAGAAATTAATTCATATAATTAAGTGATTAAGTAATTAATTCATATAATTAAGTGCCTATAAATATGTACAATTTTTTTATGCAATCAATCAGTTACACTTAACATCATTATTAATAATTTCACCATATCATTTCATGTCGATCATTTAAATGTAACTCACCATCCAAATTTCATATAAATTTGCTTGCTGAAAAACGGATAAACGATTTTTATGTTTCGTTGAGGGACCCTAACGACAAACGCTTTTGTACTTAAGGTCAAACTAATTTAAACATATTTGTTTTGTTACGTACAAGGTCACGAAGCCAGGCTTAAAGAGAGAAAATTAACTTTGTTGCCCCATTAAACTCACTGCGGGGAACGAAATGAGTTTCTCCATCACTCCATGGACCCAAATTAAAGAAATAAACGCCAAGCCAGTAAATGTATATACTCTCCAGCACCGAGTAGAATATCCGGTATCCGAAATTCAAGTAGAACTGCGTATTTTAGTAATTTTTTTTAATATACTGTTTTTACAGCCTGGAAAGCATATGAAAAAGTAACGATAGCTTTGCCTCTGATATCATACAACACCAATATGACTACATAGTAGAATATACAATCGAAGTCTGTCTGTTTGATTGAACGCGATATTTCCAAAAGTACTTCATATATTTTCTTATGATTTTTATCTACATATACTAGTGTTTTATGAGAAAAGTCTAGATTTATACAGTTAACATGAAACATTCAAAAAATTCGTGATATAAACAAATACCAGTAGTTTCCTATGGTTCACTGTAATTTATATATATAGTATAAAATATATTATATATATATATATAAATGAAAACAAACCAAACCACTGGTATTTTTATATATTATATGTTTTGAGTTCCCAATAGCTCTATTATGAAGTTTTTCAGGATTATCCATGCTTTACGGGACACCTGTATATACATCCCAACCCCACGCAATACAGAAAATCCTAGTGCTAAAAGCACTTATGCACATAAGGATCATAATTCTTAAAACGAAACGAGGAATAGATACAAGAGATCAATTGCTAATAACATCAATCAAGTTAAAAATTACGATCATAAAACAATAAATTATTAACTCATTAAAAAAACCTAATCGGGTTAACGGTTTGGTTTCAGTAACACTGTAGTCGACGCCAGCACGCTAATAGGCCCCTTAATTAGAAAAACCTAAAGACTGCCAGCGGGTAAAGCCTTGGTTACAGTGAACTCTTTAAAACTAAGCAGAAAAAGTTTTGCTAGTTCGGGAACAAGTTTCAAATTCGATTTTTTTAAAACATTCGTATCAAAATTAAAATAATTGTAGCTAGTGGTGTAGTCTTTTGAACAAGAGATGAGGCAATGCAATTAGGTTCCTATTTGAGATCGCTGAAGTCCATACTATCCACTTTCATCCATTATGCATTGTGAAACGAGCTTCTAAGATATGACAGGTAGGTAAGGTATTCTTCTGAGGTATTGCCGGAGCACTAGGATATGGGGATCTCCTCCAGGACCAGCGTGGCCAGATGATATTATCGATAATGCCTGTAAGCGATGGCAACTACTTACCATTAAATTGCTCATCTACCTGAGCCAAGCTTTGGCTATAAATAATTTAATCCTGATATTACTGGGCTGAAGCAGGTTTTAATTATCTGGTTACTTAACCGCCTTCATCTAGAATTAAACGTGAAACGTGTTTACGCTTCTTAGTCGCCTGACCGTTTGTCGCTTAGATGAAGAAACAGATAAACGAGTTAAGTTAAAAAATACCTTATAATATATTACAATATTGTCATTCAGTTTACATACTACTTAAATAATTTTATCTATTAACTAGACACTAGGCAACCGCTTCGCTGGATAGTGAATCGAGACTTCTTCGATTTATTTAAAATGTAGTAAAATAATAAATCTTTAAAAAAAAAACTCTTAATGACTATTTGCGACAAACTATAAAGCGTGATTTTAAAGGACTGAAACAGAGAAAATGAAATTGCAACATTTTTTTAACTTAACTCCTGAACACCTTAATTGAGCCACAACGCTTTTGGTTTAAAAACTTTTTACATAAAAATTAAATAAAAACGGGATGATAGGAGGAATTTTTTGCAGTGTCACCAATTTATACTGGAACAGAATGGTTAATTTAGGTCTCCTTAGTTGTAAAAAAGGACCAGTGAAGCTTGCTAAAGACAAATCGAAAACTGTTATTGTTAATAGTATTAGTGATCGCCTACTGGTCAAAATTGGACCAGTCATAAAAAACCATTCTGAATCGATATTTTTTATTGATGACTCCAATAAAAAAAAATCGATTCTTGCTGACTCTTAATGTATCAATAGCTACTAAACAAAAAAAAAATATATCGATCGAGGAGAAAATAATAGTTAACTATTTTGTCTTTAGAATTATATGTTTAAATACATCAAACTGAAATTGAGTGTTCCAGTGTGTTCGAGGGTACATTTGTATTTAAAAAAAAAAGTAGTAAAAAGCATATTTTTAGTTGCATAAACGTTAAGGAAAGAGTGGGAAAACACCGAGGTATTTGTACTTACATGGATACGTCTTTAGACATCCCTACTACCATAAATCATTTACAGTCACAGATACGCCTTTAGAATTTTGTTTTAGAGCTTCTTTAGAAAATAGTCTACGAAAACCTAGTTAAGGAACATTATTTTACTCTCTGAATATTTTGCTTTATGAATAATTTTCCGCTGCCTCGTCTTTTGTATTGCTACTTTGCAGTGATTCCGCTGCTCTGTCGTATGAATGTGTGTTATATTACTAAAGCTTGTTTTTTATGTCTTTAACACATTAACTGTTATGGTATGTGTAATTAAGAAGGCCAAGAGCTCATTTTCATTCTATTCATGCCCTATTCTGCTGCGAATTGGTGATATCATTATGGTGGTACGCAGGGTCGAGTAGACTCCAATGGGATTTAACGACTATATTATGCCATAAAATTCTGTCACTGGTGGCATATTTTTAACAATGTCGTTTTAATTAACTCCATGGATCGCTTATGATTGGCGGAAGCCAAGTGTTATAAGCACTACAGTATTTTTAAGTATCATGATTATTACAATAAATTCATAACTGCCTCATCTCTGGGTCTCCTTGGTATGCAGACTTCCTCACCATAGTCTCCATTACGAAAGCAAGTGACATTCAGTTCGAATGTACACGTAAATAGTAAAAAAATTAAGTGCGTGCTTGCGTGGGAACTCAGACACCCGAGCTGGCGATCGACACTCAAGTCAAATCGTGTCTACAAAACATGATTATGTTTCGAACGCCTTGATTATTTGAAATCATATTAACAACATTCATGGCTGCAATATAATCCGATAGGTTTACATTAGATTTTCTTAACAAATATTATACTTTATTGGAGTAGTTATTAGAAATTTGCAGTTTACCTCTGCTCTTTAAGAATTTTACCCTTTGCTGTGAACGCCGCTTTTGATACCACGGGTCTGCTAAAGACTGGCAAAAATTGGAAAGTTTCCAAAGGCGCACCAGTGGCGCCAAATGCCGACTGTCAATATTAGGTTTTTATAAATACTGCCGGTCAAGTACTTTTCAGTGTTTTGTTACTGATCGTTTTTATGACGTTTAATATTACGCTATATATTACGTAGATCAGTCAATAAGATTTCAGTTAAAAAAAGTATTTAACTTACTAGTACCATTTATTTTACACTTATTTTAATTACTCACCTTAAAATATTCATTATATTAAATTCCATTCGTCTAAACCAACTTCGAAAACACTTTTGCCACTCTTGATCTGATAGGCTAGAAATCAATACTTCGTAGGCAATCACGGCTTCTTCTTTCTTCTCGTAACTTTTCCTGTTTTTTTTCTTTTACTATTGGGAACAAAAAGAAATTAGGAAGAAAAGGCTGCAGCATGGATGAATTAGAGATTCAACAGCAGATCCCTCAATGAACGCCATTCGTCTAAGTGTGAATGACGAGGCATTTACGTGATGTGCCATGATTACCTGAAATCTTTGGTATTTTCACCCAGACAGTTTCAACATTTTTGTGCAATGCTACGGTAGTAATACCAATATTTATAATATCATTCCTATAACCTACAATTTTCCAATATTGTCATCGACAAATTACGAATAAAAACTAGCGACCACTTTTTCTGTCACCGGTTCGAGTTCTTTGTAATTTTGTCAATGACTGTCGTTCTGAGAAGACCAATACTTAATGTAATAATTGGTATAATTCAGTCTCGACCCGATTTTATTATTACTTTAGATTAGTTATGTACATAGAAAGTTAATAACTAAATCTTCAACACGCCGCTAAAGTTATAACTCACGTGTAGTCAAACTAGTGTTTGTATATGCGGTATCCTTGGAGAATACAAGTTCTTGGAATCAAGTACAGGAGTCCCTAAGGACTCGTACCGGATGAATACAGAGCGGAATAGAGGATTATTAGACGAACATAATTCATCTTATATTCTGTTTGTGTTCACCTTTCGTGCTGTACCTGATTGTAACAGGGGTCACGACTTTAATTTAATGCTTTGGAAATAAATATTCTCCGTTTATTTATACAAATGAAAGAATCACTTTGATTAGTTTTAATTTTACTTTTACCTTTTCGAAATGGTAGTAGAAGCAAAAAATTACGTGCACAAGTGTATTTACAGAATACTTAAATGATAAAATTATTTTAAATTTGTTTTTTTTTATTTAAACATACGTGGATTGTACGCAGTTTAAAACGATGTGGATTTTTATGATACGTATGTATACCGTACGCTGATATTTTTAACCGATTACATGGACTTGTGATATAGTAAAATTGTTATAAAATGTTTACAGATATCGAAATTGCGTCTTGCTTTAATTAAAACATACATATAAATGGATTTACACAAGGAACCAACGAAGAAAATGACTGAAAAACTAATTAGAAATTGTAATCTATGATTTAGCGGGTTGATTCATAAACTAATTCGAAGGTTTGATGCCGATTTGTCCATAGTTATATAAATAATTATAAAATCGTTAAATTGGGGGCTACATCTTTATATGTAATATTTTTTAGAACTTTCAGTATAAATATGCTTTGTTATCGATATCCAGGTCCAAAACATGTATGTATATCTATTTAGAATTTTTGTCTTTCTGTCTGACCCCGTAACACACTAAAAACACAGAAAAGAGTGGGAGAACACTTGGCACTTTACTAGCTTATATTACGGGTCATAATCTAGAACACTTTTAATCCCTGGAAATGGATCTGTTCACACGGAAGTAAAAGTTAAAATGGAGATTATTTTAAGAGGGCGATAAATATTTTTTTTCCGCCTGCCTGCAGCTGTTAAATATAAATTAATAAATAAAAAATTTATATATTAATAAATTAATATTATGTTTCTAATTTACAAAAATAAAAAAGTCATCTGCAAGACAATGCAGGTGCTATTTCTAAACAAAGATGTAGGTTTTCTGAAGCGAAGAGAAGATGGTTTACTAGTCTGTAACTAATAATAACATTAATAATTAAGGTATTTTATTCTTATTATATGTATTATATATTTTTATATATTTAACTTATAAATTTATATTGTAATATACTTATGTATTTATTTACTATTTTGTCTCCATTCGCAGGTGTGCTGCAAGAAATTTCTATAGAAATTAGCACTACCTTTGTACATTTTTAAGATCGTTAATGTATGTATCTTATCTTTGCAAAGTATGTGTGTATATTAATAATTAAATAAAAATATATAATATTATAAAGAGAAAGTGGGAATTATGAGTCTGTGTGTATGTGGAGGCAAGTATATATATTTTATATTATTATTATTATTATTAGGTATATATATGATATATATATATATATATATGATGTAAACTAATATAATTGTTTAACCCGAACGAAGTTGGGGCGGCCTCTAGTCTTATATAAAGAAGTCGATACTGGAGCTATTAACTTCAATTAAATGCTTTCAGTGACATTGAAAACTCCTATAAGTGTAATATTAACGAATAAACAAACATACTACCATGCTATTCGTGACAAAAGGTAATTCTCTCAACGACTGTAAAGCAATGTTTACATGCTCCGTCCGGACAACCTTGTTATCTATATCGCGCTTTGGAGTGATAGTTTGACGGTGTGGGGATGTGAGACAATAGATTCGTGTTTTATGATGGTGGTAGGGTGTTGTGAGGATATATTTCAAACTCAAATTCAAAATAATTTAATCATATAGGTATTCAGTAAATACACCTATGTGCGTCATTTTTTGCTTCTACCTTCTACCTTCTTCTATTTCCATGGTGTCACTGTGATGGCTGTAGTAGTCGTGGTTAGATTGTGTTGCTAAATAAATGTGCGCTTCTCCTCTCACTTTGAGATGATTTAAAGTAAATAAGAGAGAATTCACCTACTTGAGATTTAAGTTCTTTGTAATCGGAGAAATTGGAAACCTCTCGGTGTCCTTTTTACCAAAGCAAGTGTATTTCTAATAGGCCACTTTGAGAATTTAAAAGGACGTGCACGTTTTGAACCCCTGTCTTGAGTGTGGAAGACCATATAAATAGTGATTTATTTGGTCTTCCTGTCTTCTTAGTCTAGTGAGACTATCTTATCTTTCCGAGGATATCACTGCTTGTGGTGATAGTAACGATAAGGCATAGAGATATTGTATCATTCCCAAATACACACGATACTTTTTTAAACTGAAAATTAAGCATTTAATAAAATATAAGTATCATTGGTTATTAAAATAAACTTTTACGGATAGTGCGTCTATTGCTTAATGACCAACAAATAATTAACTTGAGTAGAGAGGGGGCGGAAAATATAATGTGAATTCATTAACACTTATTAATTAAAATTTGCTCACTACCCCTTTAAAGGAAAACCGACGATCGTATTACAGTGAGTTTACAGTAACAGTAAATTATCATAATAGTATGTATATTATATAGTATAGTACTAACAAATCGCCCTCGCTTCAGAAAAATATTTCTTACATTTAGAAATAACACCTGCATTGTTTTAGGACTGATTTTTCTCGTTCTATGATTTAGAAATATATTAATTTATAACTTTTTTTATTTATGGACAGATTTCAATAAACTTTAAATATTAAGTGACGGTTACTGCAATTCATTAGTGAAAACCATAACGAAATCCGTTGAGCCGTTCCTGAGATTAGCGCGAACAAACGCTCAGCCAAACAGATTGTTTTGTAACAACTATTGTTTTGTGAAGGCCTTTAATATATAATAGTTTTTCTTATATATCCCTCATGTACACACAGCGTAGAGTTAAAATTTACAATATGTATAGAAGAATTATTAGGATATGAACAAATAAAATTAAAAAATGATTACTCACTTATGAACATCCCTCTTCACATGTCAGCTTTAGAGCAATGTAGTACGTTTTGCTCCACGTCCACATGATGACTATGAGAAACCCGTGTCTGCAGCTTGCCTTACTAATGGGCTGAAGTCAAATTTAATGCACACCAGAGAGTTAAAACTTATAAAGTCGTGCACAGCCGGTAGCCGTACGAATACCTTCTTACTAATTCATAGTAAAGGCGAAGTTAAATTTTCCTTGCACAAAGCAAACTTAGTCTCGAGCGAATTTTTGTAAGAACAGTAAATTTTTAATTATGGTTCGGTTTTTACTGTCTTAAAATGTGGAATAAGTTTCTCCCTTCCTTTCTAACGGATTAATGGTATTTATTAGCGATACATTAATCAACATCGAATCGATTTTATCAATATCGATTATCATTGTAAATATTGTTCTCCGGTATAGAATGCCCGAGTTGAAATTTGATGAAGGATGAGCCTGATTGAGAGTATAAATGCATTGCACTCATATTTGCTTTCACATATGACATTAGTTTTTGCCTTTCTTTATCTTGTAATGCTGATCAAGTCCGAATACCATTAATTAGTCGATATTGAAATCGAAATGCATATAAATGTGGGACTGCATGGTTGGATGGTAGATGCTGGTGTACGGTGCTGGTGGACGTTGCAACAAAATAAAAACTTGGAGATGCACTAGAACTCTTTATTGCGTCACACGAATGTAATGAAGAGAAAGAAAAGTTGCCATAACAATTGTACTTAACTAATATAAATTTTGTGTTGCTATTACAATGCAACATGCTGCGGTCTCTCAGGAAATAGTTAACAAGTATATAAAATAAACAAAATGGCCTTTGGTTACGATTATGGCAAACCATATATTGTAATTATTAATTTACATACAAGGTTAATTATATCATAAAGTATATACACTTTTCAAATTACAGTTATGTTTGAACTTGATAACATAATAAGTTTTCAACCAAGAACAATACAAATTAAACTTTACAAGTTACTAATATTTTAAAGATAAACAATATTGTAAACAAGAACAAGATTCATTGTTGAAATATTAAATGGTTTCTTATATGTTTTGTGTAGCATAAAAAATATCATACACAATATTTATAAATTAATTATTATCTATAAGCAAAATACAAATTTTGTGAACACCTCAAAAATGCGTTCTGTTATTAGATGTCCTAATTTCAACAGCTCTTATTCTCCCATCATGACCTGGAAATACTTTAACAATTCTTGCCATGGGCCGCGACATGGATGGAAGGTTATTATCTTTTAAAATAACTAGACTACCTAACTTAACATTACACTTATCAGTTTTCCACTTAGGTCTATTTTGTAACACATTTAAATAATATTTATGCCACATTTCCCCAAAAGAACTGTTTTATGTTAGTGCATAAATGCCAAAACTTAAGCCTATTTTTAGGGATGTTACATACATTGTGTTCTGGGTACATAGTCAATTAACTCCCAATTATAAAGTGACCAGGTGTCAAATAACAATAATCATTAGGATCTGGGGAAATTGGTAATAATGATCTAGAGTTAAGTATAGCCTCAATTTTTGTATGTACATAATTATGTTGTTCATAAGTTAATACATTGTTTTTCAATACTCTTTTTAAATGTTACTTAGTGCTCTTCACAGCAGCTTCCCAGAACCCGCTAAAAGTAGGCGAATAACTAGTTATGAAATGGAAACTAATACCGTTTTCTGATGCGAATTGACGTACTTTACTTTGGTGGCACTGTGACACCTACAGTGTATAGAGCTCAACTAACTGGCTTCTCGCACATTTAAAGGTACTAGCATTATCACAGTGGATTTCTTTGGGTAACCCTCGTCTCGATGTAAATCATCTTAAACACGCTACAAATGTTTCTGTGGTTAAATCTGAAGCCAACTCTAAGTGAATGGCCTCTGTCGTAAAATTGACAAATAAGCAAATATAACCCTTACCAATTAATTATCGTCTAACGCGTGAGAGTTTAACTTGTATTGGCCCAGCAAAATCCACTCCGATTTTTTTAATGGTCGGCTAGCAACAATGACTCGACTGGCCGGTAAGGAGCCCATCAGACGTTTGGCCACTGTGGCCTTTTGTCTGAAACATGCGATACATTTATGTGTTATTTTCTTAACTTCTAATAAGCGATTCACAAGCCAGAATCCTTTCATGTTCACTCCTTAACAATAAGCTAGTAACGACAGAGTCCTTGGGAGGTATGGGTGGTTTTTTTGTGTTATTTATTTTATCGTGATGAAGCCTACCACACACACACACAAGTGTCCTAACTCATAAAGAAATGGATGCAAGTTAACTATGTTGCGTCGCAAATAGTAGCCTTTACTAAAAGTGTTTATCTCAGATTTGAAATATATACTTTGCTCATATTTAATTAAAAGCACGAGTGCATGATTAAGCTCAGATGTGCTCAAAAATTGTATATCTTTAGCAATATTTTTGTTAACGTTATTAAGAAATCTTAATATATATGCTAACACTCTTGTAATTTTTCGAATATCTGAATACATACTCAAGTGGATTGTCCGGTTGCAGTGTGCTAAGCGCCAAGCATGGTCGTACCTCCGGCAGCTCTTTGAGGATATTAGCATTGCATTGATTAAAGTTATACTTACAGTCGCGTAGAGACAATAGGCCAAGCCACCATAACTCACAGCTGCCCAGCTCACATGGGTTGACTCCTCTGCTGATGATATCAGCAGGATTGTTTTTTGTATAGACATACAGCCATTTGGAACCTTTAGTATTTTGTGCGAAAGACACTTACTCTGTTCCCTACATAAGCTTGGAGCTTTATTATTTCGGTATTTAGCCATGCAAGGACAATTTGTGAATCGCTGAATAAGTAGACATGTTTTATATGGATTGTAAATTTGAGGGCTTATTAAACAATATTTCAAGATTATTTCTGGATGGCGGGTAGTAGTTTACCAGGTAGGTGAAGAATACTATCACCACGCAATAGAACCATCAGAATTGATCTGAGTTGTACCGAACCCGGTGATATTCAACATGAGAGACCACGCGCCGTAATTCCTCCCGCAAGATTTTACCTACATATAAACCGGGGTTTAGTAAGCTTTTTGCACTCCAGATTTTAATTGTAAATTTAATATATTATCTTTATAAAGTTTCTTTAACTGAGTGATAAGTTAGTTCTTCGATATTTACAATGCATTACCAATCACAGAGGGTCACCTCTTCTAAAAAGATGATCCCAATACATCATTAACTTTTAACATTTTAAATATTGCGACGTATTAGCGCCGACATTTTTAATTTTACCTGGTCAAATATTTCAAAGTATAAAACAGTCATTAGCGTAGTCATTAGGTTATATCTAATCTTTTTTTTCCCTAAATTCCTCTCGGACATATTTTAATTCCAAATACCGTTGAATATAATTTAGCTTCATAATACCTTTCAAAGAAGAATAAAATTTCTCTGGACTTTCAATTTTACGACGCGATTACTTATATATAAGTAAAAATATTAAGTGCTTATTGGATCGATACCAGTTTTAAATAGTTCCAATTGTATGTACTGGTGCGTACTTGTAAATAGGTCACTTAATAACTTTTGATATATAAATATTTTCAACATATTAATACTATTTATTTCACATCTTTTCAAAATACTCTCATTTATGCTCTGTAAAAAATTCCATTCGTCTAAACCAACTTTGACAACTGTCCAGATTTGATCCGACAGATCAACAATCGTTACTTCGTAGGCAGCCACGGCTTCTTCGACGCCGAAATAAATTTCTGTTTATTTTATCTTTCTCAGTTAAGAACGAAAAGTAATCACTAGGAACTAAGTCTGGGCTGTAGGGCGGACGAATTAGGTTTACAATACCAGCTTCCTAAAAAAACATTTTAGTTGTAATGTAACTAGGTATTATTGTTTTTTTTATGATTTTAAGAAATAGTGACAAAGCAGACGGGCCATTTGATGTGAAGCGGTCACTGTCGTCTATGGACATGTACAACCTGAAAGGGGTCACCAATGCATCGTCGGCGTGAAGGACAGCAATTTTTACGTTTTTCTTGAGGAACTCCATGTCATAGCACTGCAGGAAGACCTCCAAGGTGAGTTTTATTTATTTATTTATGTATTTATTTATTTATTTATTTATTTTTTATTTATTTATGTACACACATTCTTGGCGCAGAGTAACATTAATCTTAAAAAATGTACAAAGGTGCTGCTTATTTCTTAAGAAATTTCTTCCAACACACCTACCACTGGAGACATCAAATCGAGAGGTAGATGCAGCGTGCACACATACACATATACCTATAAATATGTATAAAATAGTAAATAATACATAAATATATTACAATATATATAACAAAACATAATATATCAATTTATAACTTGTATACATACAAATATATAATACATATGATATAAAGAATGTACCCCAAAGATGGAGAAAAAGAAATATTTGAAATATAAGAAACATATTTTTATAACTATGTTTGCTCTAATAATGATAGATAATGTTCCCTTACTCTTCTCTTGAAAACAGAAATAGTTTTAGAGTCCCGTATATTAGGCGGGAGCGAATTCCAAAGCCGTACTGCATGAACCGTAAAGGAGTGAGCGTAAACACAACTTTTATGCGAAGGAAATTTGAGGAGGGTTTTTGATTGATTTGCACGTACACGGTAGAAATAATCGCGAAAATTGGACAGTTGAGGATCACCACGAATTTACGCCTTTGGTCCAATCTCCCGCATAGCTTGAAAAGCTTTGGCTAATACCACTTTAGTATACCATCTTAATTAATTGACCCTACTAATGGATCTCACGACAACAAAACTTCCTCAGTCCAAGATGTTGATGTAAGATAGTATGAACGCTCCGCGATGCAATACCTACAGTGTTCTCGATGTCCGTGTATGTGAATCTTGAGTCGACGTCAACGCAGTTATCGCGGATATCAGCTAGGTTTGACTAAAAAGTGAGGAAAGCATTTGAATGTTATTTTTTTTTTTAACTGAACAAATAGCTTCCTGAGTTTAAACTTCAAATAAATTTGCATTTTATAAACATATACTACGTAATACAGATGCATCAAAACTCATTAAGTTACCCAAGATATTACGTAAAAAGGTACATACGTAGTACAGAGTCTAGTTACCTTCAATAAATTGAATTCAACTAAAGTTCCTAAAAAATGCTTCTCTGTTTCACAGATGACACATAAAGCCTTCTATTTTGGACGTTTACTACTTTAGGTATAACTACAAAGTACTTAGAGCAGCATCGTAAAGGAATAAAGGTATCATTAGGAAGACAGATTTCCTAGGAAAGTTTATCAATAAAACCGAGATACTACGGAGAACCATAAAAACGTTATTGTCACATGTGGGGCTGAGTTTCCTTAAGTTATCGTGGGGCTGTAAAGAAGTATACACATATGTATTACGTAATTTATATCGGTCACTTATGTGATAGATGTTAAATACTCGGAACTGTTTCGTGGTAGAAAAGAAAGCAATAATTCCTGGTTTATTGGTTATAAGTTTACAGTCGAATATTCGTGTAGTTCTCAGACAATTGATAAATTTTTATTTTGGTTGACGATAGGGTCTATTACCATCATCATCATCATCTCAGCCGGACAACGCCCACTGCTGGGCATAGGCCTCCGCCAAGGATCTCCACAACGATCGGTCCTGCGCTGCCCTCAGCCAGTGGCTACCCGCCACCTTCACCAGCTCGTCGGTCCGTCTCGTTGAGGGTCTACCCACTGAGCGTCGCCCGGTGCGCGGTCGCCATTCGAGAACCTTTCCGCCCCAACGGCAATCGGTTCTCCTAACTATGTGTCCCGCCCACTGCCACTTCAGCTTTAGCTTAAGTTTAAGCTTTAGCCTACTTTAGCTTTCTTTCCAAGCTTCCGCAGTGTCTCAAGACGAAAGTCTTTGACCAGTGTGTATTGCCAGTGATGACATACGGAAGCGAAACATGGCCACTAACTATGGGTCTATTACCGGCTTTCTTTATTTGGCTTATATATATTTGGCTTATATGTTACAGATGTCCAAGTACACTGTTTACCATTAACCAACCGGTAGCCGATCTGCTCGGCGTCTTGGCCAATGAAATAAAAAAGGTGTGTAATTTCATTTAAGGTCGGAAGTGGGCCTGTGTTTTGTAAGTATTTATTTTAACCGCTGATTTAAAAATTGTGCAAAGAATAAATTTTATTTATACAAAATTATAAATTAAAATTCCTTTAATGCAGCAATGTGAACAAAGATACCTAACATAACAGAAAAGATAGGTAGGTAGGAACGATTACTTCTTAGCTTCTTCATAGCTCTACAGCTCTGTTATACTTCTTACTCGGGTTTTAAATCCCAATTCACTGTTCTAACCCAACCCTTTATGAATGACTACTATCAACAAAACTTTATACGTGTTTCTATGCTTTGGCAAGCGTTAAGTTGCCGGTTTTGATTGATATTATTATATTCAGAAAACTCGTCAGATTACTTTGGACTGCGATGAAATTTAAGGCACTTCAAACAGTAACCTCTCCAATCCCCACTATAACAGCATCAGTTAGAATACTGCAGGCCATGCTATCATGCTGCCCACCCCAACAAAATTCCTCCGATTGTCACTTTCGTTAATTTCATTTTGTATATTTATATGTGCCAATAAAGATCCTAAAAAATGTAATATAAATATTTATCATCACCACTTAGCATCAGGTGGGATTGTTGTCAAGCATTAACTTATTCTATGTAAAAAAAGTAGGAGCGTAAATAAAATGTCGCCGTTTTTAAAGGGTCCTCCTATCATTATAAAACATCTAACGAAATTGTCATTAAAGAAATGCTCAACCACGGGGATCGAAATGTATTGAACTTTAGTAAATAATTGACAGAAACCGACTCCAGAGAACACTAATGACCGATAAGGGAAAAGAACTCTGAAATCGTTCAATTTGTAATTGCATTGTGAGTGCAGTAGTTGGTAGTTATTTTTTTGTTAATTAAGAGGATGAGCTTTAGAACGGAGTATCGACTTGGATGGTTGAAATAGGAATTGAATAGTTGGGCGTATATATTGGAAAGATGAAGTGTTTTATTGGGTGTCCTATCCGGTCTTAATGTTAAGAGTTAGCCTTTTGCTGGTGTACTGCAAGTTGACTTCTTTAATATCATAGACAACTTCTAGGAGCAGTGGTTATTTTCAAATTTTTTTTTTTACCGTGAGTAAGTAATAATTTATGCTTGAAATCTCATGATAAAAACTGGTCTATCAGAGTGTACACGGGCTTCAAATGAAAATTCTTTAAGTTGTGTACACGTTTTTACATATTTTATTCTATACTTAAAATAATTCGACTCTATTGAATGTCACCGGCTTTTCCCCATTCTCCCCTCAGTGTTCCTCATCCTCATTCACTCCTAGTCCCCCTCCTCCTTCCACGCTAACACTTAACGAAAAACAACGGCAATATATTTTTTCCTTTATACCGTGTCTATGGAAGTTTCACTTCAGAAATCAAACATGGTCTTTATTCGATCACAACCATCCAGATGAATCGCCGATTTCAATATAATAATAAAAACCCAGACATGGAAGTGCTTTTGATTTTTTTAACTGTTTTATGTAAATACCCGACAAACGAGCAGACGGGCCACTTGATGGTATATGACCACAGCCACCCACTCATACATGTTCGTAACATCAAAGGCATCATCCACGAGATGCCGGCCATAATGGAAGGGAAATTTTGCACCCATCAGGCACGCATTCGACTTTTTAATAATTACAATTGACACAGGCGATTTAAGGAAATAAGTGGTTCAATGACATATGCTTATTAACACATTAACAACAGTTTTTTGGAAAATTTCTGTGTCTGTGTGTAAAAATTATTTGCAATATCGGTTAGTTGTGAAGTTATTCTTTATTTCACTTAGTATAGTTGACTTTCATTACGAAAAGCCATTTCACTTTACAGCAAAGTACAATATTTAAAACCATTTTCTAGCATATTCCGAATTTAAATCAAGTATTCCAACACCAAATTCAAATTGTGTACATACTTTGAATCGCTCCGAGATAAATTAAGGGATTTTCTAAATCATAACGAATTTCTCAGACAGCTCTGCAAATAGCAAATCGTCGAAAGAGGCTTTATATTCTAATAACAAGTCGCCTATAAGGGTCTATTTAGGTGTAAAATGTCATGAAATAAATTTTTGAAGTAACTTATTTTAGCACACTTAGAATGCATTCTAAAATTGTTCTAACACCCGCTTTCCACTCTTGTATCTGGAAGGTATTTCTTGTAAGAATAAACAATGTTATTTGTTGTATACGGTTAAATTTCCAGCAATCACAGCAACCACACAATACCTACATAACATCATGATCTATTGTAGCCATACTTTTTTTATGTACCTAGTGGACAAACGAGCAAACGAGAAACTTGATTTTAAGTGATCACCGTCGCACATTGACTTCAGTAACACCAAATGTTGCCGACCGAAAAGAAGGCTATAGACCCTCATTAATACTGGTTGTCTGAGACTGCGGCCGAAACACGTATGAAAATTTTCTCAAACCATATACGTAAGAGGGTGGTAACTAGCCGGTTTACCAAAATACCTAACACCATGCAAGTACCGTTGGGGTTAAGCTGGGTTATACAGAGCCCAGCGACCTCCAACAGCAAGGGCAGTTCGCCATAGCTCGTCCGTTGTTCAGCAGGACGCACTACGAGCGGGGCAGGTTGATTTGGACTATAGGATGAATGGAGCCTATTACACCACCAATTTATTTTATGCACACATTAAAATTACAGGAGACAAAATATGTTGGAAAAGTTTATGTTTATGGAAAATGTAGTCATTAAGTTCTTAACAATGAGGACAAAAATTTTAAATATCTCGATTAATTGTAGGACTATTCTAGTTACCAAATTCTTAACTTGGCAAGTTAAAAGTATGTTTCCACCATACAACTTCTGCAAGATATAATTTCAATTGCAGAGAATGTGTGATTTTTCTTCCTGTTTACAGCATCCACAAGTTGCAATGATACTAAAGCGCATTGTGAATGGATGTTTATTGAAACTGCAATGTCTAGAGAGCAACCTGGTTTTGATTCGTGTGTAATTTTGAGGACTTTGTTTGTATATTTCTGCAAGTGTCCATTATGAGGGCCTCGATTTATCTACGAATACACCATAACTAAGCCCTTAAAGTGCAGTGCGAGCTGGCTTTTGAGTTACCTACCATGACCAGGTTCCATGGAGAACAGCTCAGCCTCCAGCTTTCTTGACAGTTTAAGAGCTTTTCATTTCCGGTAAATAAGTAGACTTATATATATATATATATATATTTATATACATCTTACAAGGAACATTATAAGGGGATTAATTCGTTATATATATGTCGGATACTGGCCATCGATATTCCCATAATTTTAACGCAAGCGTCATCTAGTGGCGTTCGATGGAGTCTATGACGTAGGACTGACAGTGAGGAGGTGAAAAATGATTAATCTGGAATTTTCTGGGGAAAAAGAAAAGTGAGCTCAACTGCACGGGTAGAAACCATCGCGTTCCAAGGTGTGTGTATATTATAATTAATCACAGTGATTGTTTTAATTGGCTATTATACTTTGTTGTTGTAAGTGAACACATTGCTTTTATTGAAACCAACATTTCCCACCATATGCCCAGAAAGGAAGAGCAAGTATGGATCCTGACGAGGAGACGGCCATGACTATTCCGTCATCAGATGTGGGATCGATGTTGGTTCAAAAGGAGAATAACGATAGTGGCGTTTGGCGTATTTTGTTTGAACAACAAAATGAAAACATGCGTGCACTTATTGAGGCTATCCAAGCACCAAAGTCAAATTACCATGGAGATTTACCCGAGTTCGATCCAGCCAAGCCCGATACTGACGCGAGATCATGGTGCGCGACAGCGGATTTATGCTTTTCTGAAAATCCACCTTGTGGCGGTCAACTTGTTTTGACTGTTAGTAAAGCATTAAAAGGGACAGCTTCGACATGGTTATCACAAATAGCATATCAAGGAATAACGTGGAGTGAATTTAAGGTACTTTTTACGACGAGATTTGTTTCCACTGAAACTTTGGCGGGTGCTCTCATTAATCTCAACACTGATAAAAAGAAACGCTAGCGGCCTACGCAAATCGATTAATGACGTCACTAACTAATCGTTGGAAAGATACAAATAAAGAAGAAATCGCAATAGCAACTGTACTAGCCCATATGTCGCAGTTTGACTCACGATTGCAACGTTTGGCATTTACGACTCACATCTCTTCAAGAGACAAATTGCAGTAAGAACTGACTGCTTTTTAACACTTAAAACACAAAATAAATACTACCAGTGAATCATTGAATATGTCCGATGTCAAACAAATGAAAATGTCGTCACTCAAATGTTTCAACTGTGGAAAAACGGGTCACAGGCGATCGGAATGTAAAAAAAAAACTATGGACGTAAAATTACGGTCTACAATGTCCGCCATATCAAACCAAGCAGTTCAGCAGTCGGCAGTGAAACCAACCGTGTGTTTCAAATGCGGGAAGCCTGGCCACATTGCAGTCCGATGTTTGAGTGGTGGCAATCAAGGCGATGGCGGATCAAGTGCGATGAGGGGTGAGCAGCGCGTATTTATCTGCTGTGTTCAACCACCTTCAAGCATATTAAAACATAAAGGTGATATTATTAAATTTTCGTATGATTCTGGCGCTGAATGCTCGTTAGTCAAAGAAAGTTTTGCATCTAAATTTAGTGGCCAACGTGTTAATAATGTTGTAACGATGACTGGTATTGGTCAAACACGAGTATTCAGTACTGAACAGATTTTATGTTGTATATCGATTAACGATCACCTTCTTGAAATTTTATTGCATGTTTTATCTGATAATTATTTACAAAATGATGTTATGATAGGTCGTGAAATTTTAAGCCAAGGATTTTCTGTGATTATGACAGCTACTAAGTTTTCGTTAAACAAAATTCTTTGTGTAAATTCCGTTAGTTATAAAAATCCTCTAAAACTTAATTTAAGCGTTGTTATTACGGATGTGACTGGTGACGACAAGTGTAAGCTGCTGCAATTGTTGAATCAATTTTACAAGTTCTTTATTACCGGATTTCCTACGACGCGAGTGAATACAGGTGAGCTTAAAATTAGGTTGATTGATCCGCAGCGAACGGTACAGCGACGACCCTATAGGATGTCTGCGGAGGAGCGTAGTGCAATTCGCGATCGTATAAAGGAGCTTTTAGAAGCGAATATTATAAGACCCAGCTGTTCTCCATTTGCAAGCCCAGCTCTCTTAGTGAAAAAGCGCGATGGTTCTGATCGTATGTGTATTGATTACCGCGAGCTCAACAGTAACACAGTCGCTGATCACTACCCACTTCCTTTAATTTGTGATCACATCGCACGCCTTAGTGGAGCCAATTATTTTTCGCAATTAGACTGTGCTAGCGGTTTTCATTTGATACCTGTACATACAGAGTCTATAGAGACCACTGCTTTTATAACACCGGAGGGTCAATATGAATTCTTGACCATGCCCTTTGGTTTAAAGAACTCTATTTCAGTATTTCAAAGAGCTATTATGAACGCTTTAGGTGATTTAGCTCATGACTACGTAATAGTCTATGTAGATGACGTATTAATTGTCTCTCCTGATATAGAGACTGGTTTAGACAGGCTTAAGACTGTGTTGGAAGCTTTGACTAAACTGGATTCTCTTTGAATCTTGGGAAGTGCTCCTTCCTTAAGACGAAGGTAGAGTTCCTGGGATTTGAGGTGGTTGCTGGTCAGATCAAACCTAATCACAAAAAGTTGGAGGCATTAACAGCTTTACCACCCCCACAGACTGTAACACAGTTGAGGCAATTTATTGGACTGGCTTCGTATTTTCGTCAATTTGTTAAAAATTTCTCTCGCATTATGGCCCCACTTTACCGATTAACATCACTGAAAGGTGAGCTGGTATGGAAACCAGAACACGAAGCAATTCGTCAAAATGTCATCTCCATTTTAACTAAATACCCTGTTTTGATGATCTACGACCCACAACTTCCTGTAGAACTTCACACCGACGCAAGTAGTTTAGGTTATGGTTCAATTCTATTTCAAGTCACGAACGATGGTAAACGTCATGTTGTGGCCTACTTTAGCAAGCGAACATCTCCAGCCGATAGTAAATATCACTCTTATGAGCTCGAGACGCTTGCAGTTGTCACCTCCATCAGACACTTCAGACAATACTTGCATGGTAGGAAGTTTACTGTTATTACAGACTGTAACTCTTTGAAATCATCTCAAACCAAACGTGAATTGACTCCTCGAGTGCATAGATGGTGGGCTTTTCTAGAGGCTTTTGATTTTGATATTGTGTACAGAGAGGGTAAGCGTATGTCACATGTTGATTTCTTTTCACGCAATCCATTGTTGTCAGAATCCAAACTGACAATGCCTCATGTTGAGTCTAAACGCATCGATGTTACAGAACTTTCTTCCAATTGGCTTCAAGCCGAACAACAGTGTGATGATGAGATTTTAAAAATTATAAGAAATTTAGAAACTGGTCAAATGGATGACCAGATAGCTCAAACTTACATACTCCGTTCAGGTATCCTTCACCGTAAGATTCAACGTAAAGGTAGATCGAAATGCTTACCTTACTTACCTCGTGCTCTTAGGTGGTCAGTGATCAATAACTTTCACGACTCCATAGTTCATCTAGGTGCCGAAAAAACACGCGAAAAGTTGTTTGATTATTATTGGTTTCCGGGAATGACGCAATACGTTAAAAAATTTGTAGATAGCTGTGTTATATGTAAAGTCACGAAGTCCCATTCTGGAAAGATCCAAGCTGAGTTACACCCAATACCAAAAGTCACAATCCTATGGCACACGATACATATCGATGCAACCGGTAAATTGAGTGGAAAGAATGATAAAAAAGAGTATATCTTCGTTTTAATTGACACGTTTACAAAGTATGTCCTTCTTTACCATACAATGAATATAGACTCTAAGAGTAGTATTGACGTGGTGACTCAAAGTGTAGCACTTTTCGGAGCACTAGAATCATTGCCGATCAAGGAAGATGCTTCGCTAGTAAAGATTTTCGGAATTTTTGTGAAAGCAAAAACATTGATTTACATCTCGTAGCGACTGGTTCATCTCGCGCTAACGGACCAGTAGAACGTATCATGAGTGTTTTGTAAGCGATATTAACTGCCGCGGAGACGAAGGATAGTAGATCGTCGCAAGACGTTATAGGAGAGATTCAGTTAGCAATAAACTGTACTGTGAATCGTGTCACGAAAGCATCGCCACTCGAGCTATTGATAGGCAAGATTGCAAGACCTTTATCTATGGTATGTAGCGATGTAAATATCGGAGTAGATATTGATGAAATTCGTACAACTGCGTCTCAGCAGATTCGGAGGTGTGCACAATATAACAAGATACGATTTGATAAAACAAAAGCGGCGATTTCTAAATTTTCCGTCGGTGATTTCGTGTTATTACAGAATGAAGAACGCAATCAATTAAAATTAGATCAAAAGTTCAAAGGTCCGTTTAAGGTAGTACAGATTTTGGATGGCGATCGTTACATATTAAAAGCTTTAGATTCCAAAAGAACGTATAAATATGCACACGATAGATTAAGAAAAATGCCTGTAGGTCATGTACCAGACGAAGTTGAAATTTGTAATGAACATGATGATGAGTAAGAAAAGATGGGAACTCGAGTGAGGGACTCTATCGGCCGTATTAACTCCGACTGGGCCAGTAGTTATTACGTAGTCGTAGCCCGGTAGAAATCGGTGTCTCTTGGGGCAACTCAAGTAGTCCGTGGGTGTGCGATGCGCGTTTTGCTCTGGTGGAGGAGGTGGTCTGCAAAGACCGTAGTGTGTAGTCAATGAGTGATGCACACGTGCGATCCACTCAATGGATATGCGTAAGAGAGTCGCGATCTACTTGATGGATAAGCGTAAGAGAGTCACGATCCACTTGATGGATATGCGTGAGAGGCAATTGCAATTGCTGGTCGGCTGTGAGAGCCGTGGCGATAGAGGAGCTAACTCGAGGGATTCATAAGGTTTTGTTATGTTATTTTTGTTTGACGAAGCAGACGACTGTGGTATATGGCTCAGGTTACTGTTTCTTCATTACTTCTTAAATTTATGGAACAATTTGTGTGTGTGTCAAAAGTAATTTGATCTTCAGCTCTGTAGAGTAAATCAATAGAGGTCAGAGGTGGCCGAGTGAACAAGTACTCTCGTACGCTATCTCTTTACAGAGTGACTGACACAAGAGGACGTGTGCTAGCAGGATGGCCGTGTCGGATACTGGCCATCGATATTCACATAATTGGAACGCAAGCGTCATCTAGTGGCGTTCGATGGAGTCTATGACGTGGGACTGACAGTGAGGAGGTGAAAAATGATTAATCTGGAATTTTCTGGGGAAAAAGAAAAGTGAGCTCAACTGCACGGGTAGAAACCATCGCGTTCCAAGGTGTGTGTATATTATAATTAATCACGGTGATTGTTTTAATTGGCTATTATACTTTGTTGTTGTAAGTGAACACATTGCTTTTATTGAAACCAACATTTCCCACCATATGCCCACAAAGGAAGAGCAAGTATGAATCCTGACGAGGAGACGGCCATGACTATTCCGTCATATATATATATATATATATGCATATTGTAACATTGAATTAAATATAGTGAAGCAGTTCCTAGATGGTGCGACCGTATTCGGTAAATTTAATTAGCAACAGACAGTACTTTGGTGTGTGGACTATTGAAATAAAATAATTCAATTTTTTATATAGTGCACTGAGTTTAAAGTTTATCAACCGCATATATTGTCTGACTGCAGTTTTATTTTTTGCGGTAAATATGTTAATTAACATGTTGCTCGCAAAAAATAACAAAAACAATATGTTACTTAACCTATTTTATTAACATGATATTTTTTCGCCGCTTCTAACTATATATTCACTGTTACACAATTATTCAAATGTGCCATTCAATAACAATAATATAATACGCATCCAAATTAAAAAAATAATGTAATTATTTTACATATGTAAGTATAAAAGTAAGAAAATAGGCCTGTAAATACATGAGAATCTGTATTTAATCTTATCAACAACATACTAAATTAATTATCTACTCTATGGGTGAGTTAAGGAGATTGCCTAAAAGGGACAACATACAGCTTCTGTTATACTCTTGAAGAGGTTTGGGTAATTTAAAAAGGGCCTTCTATTTATAAACCTTTTGAAGTAGAATTCCACATCTTTGAGGTGATAATGGGAACGGGTGAGTGCTATTTTACTGTAATTTGGAGTGATTTAATGTTATGTGGGTAGGAGTGGTTTCGAAGGATATATTTCTAGGGATCGTAAGTATAAGGAATATTGTTGATTTAATACCCATTTTATAAAAAAAAGGGATTAAGCGAACTAACGTTCGGGTTGAATATTATCTATCTGTATTGAGATTTATCATTCATTCTACTGGAATAAAGTGGATATGTGCTTTTGGATTCGGGTACGGATACGGATATTTAATATCCTCATGTTCATATGAACAACATTTAATCGGTTTCAGTAATGGATATCTTCTGATAATTGCAAAAAGAAGGTTTTATTATAAAATTCAATTGCTAAAAAAATTTCTTTCTTAAGTTCACTAATTATGAAATTTTTAAATTGTTTATTGGCTCTGGTGTAAAGCTGCATTTTTTAATACACGACAAAATGGGTTTCCGGTGTCGATATATTTATTGTATTTACATATATTTATATTTACATACATACTTATATCCATTTTAAATAATGTGACGTGTAAATGCTAAAAGAATTTTTCAAATAGTTGTCACGGTTCTGGAGATAACATTCCACACATATACATATATTATATTTTCCAATGCTTATATTTATATCAAATATTTTTTATGTCGTAACAACAGAAGGATCTCTTTATGGGAGAAAATATTTTCCTTTTTATATTAAATTTATGATGTCGGACGACGCTCGACTGGATCTAATCTTTAATGTTCTGGTTGAAAAAATATTTTTTCTGTGAACAAATTGTTTTCTAATTAACTAGGTACCAAGCCCTACTTAGCTATAGACATTAGCTACAACAAAAGAATACCTTCACATTTAAAATTACGTAATTATTAGACCCCGTGATTAATTTATAGGGTAGATAATTTTTGTTATAGTCTTAGAACTATGGTCGCTTCTCAGCTGAGAAAATGAATACCATCTTTTATTACATTATTCATTTTTAGCCATATTGGGGCGGCTTAGAATGTTCCCCCCAATCCCATGCTGGCAGAACAGGGTGTCTTAAGAGGCGACAAAAGCCAGAATGCTTGGTGGTAGGGCTTCGCGTATGGATTTTACTATCAGTATTATTATTAAGTCATTAATATTATTACTGGTATTATTATCCTTCCGTAAGGCCCGCTTGGCTAGCTACCACCCTCCTGCTTAAGTCAGCTGCCAAACGACTCGTCGTGTTCGGGCTGGGGGCTTGAGGGCCGGTACTTGCTCTCTAATCTTCTGCTCATTTACTGGCCGACATCGCATCAGTGATATTTTTGGTCTGGTCTTGTCTTGCATCTTCATGCACTAAAATTGCTATTGATATTCGTCGATCAAATTATTCGGCCAATAATTATTCGTCTGATTGAATATCGTATTACATACGAGTAGATATCTATATTCAAAAAGGTATTTTATAAACACTACAGAATTCCATGTGAAAATTATCTTAATATCTATATCAAGCATGCATTTAATGGGACTAGCACATAGATAGAAATTGATAACATAAACTGTATAACTGTTTAGAATATAATTAATTATATGTATTTATTGTGTATTAAAATATTATATACCTTCGTCTTGAAATCGCAAAAGATAGAAACAGAGTGTTCATCCGTAAATCTACCGAGCACAGCGGACATCCTTTTTTACGTTAATAGCCGACAAACGAGGAGACGAGCTACCTGATTGTAAGTGGTCACCGTCACCCATGGACATCAACAAGACCAAAGGTATTGAGTTTATTGAGTGAGAAGAAGGTATGAAAGAAAGTACCGACTCTCAAGCCCCCAGCCAGAACACGACGAGTCGTTTGGCGGCTGACTCAAGCAAGAGGGTGGTTACTAGCTAGGCAGGCTTCACGGAAAGATAATAATACCATCGAGGTAACATTATAATCTCACAAATCAAAGACATTTCGCAGTGAGATCATTATGGTAAATGTTATATTTAATCTTACCCTTTATTTTATCTTTATTTTAGTTAAATTAACGACAATAATTAAAAATTTGCAGTCTCACCGGAAAGTAAGCTATGGGATTGTTGTGTAAGATTATAGAAATACTGAGCACCTTAGCAAGAGAGGAAAAAATACGTTTGAACTGTGTAAGAGACAGTAGCGTAACTCATCATTAGTAAATGGAAGGTTAACGATGTTAGTGAAGTATTTTTTTATAATTTTCTAATATGCGCCACGAGGTTCCTGTAAATTTTTCGATTTAGAATCTTAATTCTTTTCAAATACGTAAAAAAAATAATTTAATATTTGTTAACCAAAAATAAACGCGTATAAACATTAACGCTTGGATTAATTTATAACCCTATCCTCTGATTAGGATGGAAGGTAAAAGGCTAAAGATCATTAAAGTAATATTACAAAATGAAGGTGTTGCCTCGCATAATATTTCATAAAATTTTAGTACGTTTTAATTTTTAGATAACGGCAACATAAAATTGGAAAGGTTTACCTTTTTCGCACTAAATTTAAGTTAATGTTTGGGATTCTCATTTGAATTTTGGGAGGTGTTGGTATATTTTAAAAGTTAATCCTGGATATGGATACACGTATGAGACAATTTTGGAATATGAATAAAGATGGCGGATGACAGAAGAAATTACACATAAATTAATTTATTGTAATATCATATATAAGCAAAAAATATATCATATAAAATTGTTTTGTGGGTTTTGCTACTAAATGCTCAATATATTGGCTCCCATATTGATTACAATGGCAACCTTCAATAAATAAATTGAAAAAATATTTTATGTACACGTTCGACCCTGTTAAAGATTTATTATAACAACATTTTTTTTTATCTTTATTACTAAAATGTTATATGAAGAATTTTACCATCACATTAACAACACAAATTCTTTACTAAAAATGTAAAATTCTAAAAACATGCAAATAAGAAAAGAATTTCTACTGTCTAATCCAAAATAAGAATTGAATTTCATTCATCTTGCTGTTGTAGACAGTCACTTCGTAATAATAATTTAATTCAAAGAATAAAACATCTAATTAAAAATAAAATCCAGTAAAAGTGAAAGCAATCCTGCAGTAGATGATTTTCTCATTAGAACATGGCCACCGTTACTTAGCAACGAAAAGCTCGAAAGGTTTCTGAGGAATAAATCTTCCTTTTTCTTAAACTCGTAACAATTGAAACAAAAGTAAATTACGAAGGAGCGGGCGTGCACGATGAAGAATGGCGGATTCTTATTATTTCATTATCCTCCACATTATACATGTCAAACACAATTCGCTTTTTATGAATCTTTCCTTCTTAGTATCTTTTGAGTTTTCTTCTTTTCATTTTGTTGCTCTATAGTGACCAGACTATAACTGCCTTTTTATGTTTTCGACCAGTAACATGAAAACGTCTACAATGCATCGTCGGCAAACACGGGAGTGAGGTAACCACTTTTCAACTGGCTCCCTAACACTACAATTGGAAGACGTTAAAATATTTCACGGTTTTTTTTAGCAGATGGTTGGTAGGTAGTTAGGCAGGTAAAGAGTTTTACCAAGATGCACGCGTACCATCGTGATTAAAATGGGCGATATAGAGCCTGGTCACCTTCAATAGGGGGAGTTGATGCCATTGCCTCATGGTAAATACTACTTATGTATGTTGATTATTCTCTAAAATTAGGGTCAGGAACTTCTAGTGTCCCTCCATGGTACACCGTCCTTTTATTCTGATGAACTCTTTTTCTTTTTCCGCTGACCCCGGAGGTCGGTAATGACCACTTTGGAAATCACTGTAATGTTATGGATATGGATGGATGAACGTTATTTAACTGGTTTCGATTATGGTTACGAATATGAAACTATTTCAGATTATCCGATTGTTTTTGATAATTTCGGTTACAGATATTAGATGATTTATGACTTGTGAAAAATGTAATGTATTTACAAGGTAATAATTTTCTATATTCCTAGGTGTTATATGGTACTATAATCATAGAAAAAACAGTTGCTTTTAAAGTTATATAATAAAAACTATCTAAAGATGAGAGCGATGCGGCTAGTGTAACGTCTCGGCCAGCGGACACATGTCATAACGTGTTTTACGTAGACTCTGCATCTATTCGAAGTTCTTCGAAAGTTTTTATGGGATTCGGTTCGGACATATTTTTATTTCGCATATCCGATAGTTTAGGTTACGGTTACGGAGCTCCATAACATCTCTAGTTTACACTATAGCAATTTATTCAAATTTAGTGATACAATTATCGTCGAAACTAATTTAATTTTCAAGGATATAAAGTTGTCGTTGTTGTTAACTCCCAACGGCAAAAACTTTGCTTAAAATATTCAATCGTATCTATTTAAGTCATAGTTGATTGCACTTTATAAGTCATTCCAAGGTGGCACGAGCTTTGTTTTATTCGGCTACGTATTTCTTCAAAGCGTATTTTCTTGAACTGTAAAGGTTTTTAATAATTTTTTTGCATCTTTAAAAATACAATAATAAGATACGAGTCGCTTCTGTGTGACTTTCCAAATGGATAATTTATATCATATATAAATAAATCCTCTTTCCAAGTAAGTAAGAAAACAAGAAATACGAATACAAAATTCCGTTCTAACTGTTTCCTATACATTAAAAGGTGAATAATATATAAACAAGAGCAATCGAGTAAGTATAAGCATTAGGTGTGACCGAGTACAAAGATTCGTTCAATGCGGAAACAAAACACAGTCTGAATAATTTATTATATTCTTGATACGGGAGATTTAAATGTAATTAATCGTAATTTTATATGTTTACAGAACTCTTCTTCGTTAACGAGCATGCAGTCTTTTTAATCGTATGTATTTGGAGTTTAAGTGGATTCCTTGGATCTTAATCTAAACCAATCCAATATCCATGTCTTATACCCTGTTTAACAACAGACGAGGCAAAGTCTAAACGTAAAATGCTTTACGTTTCAGTTGCTGTACAGGAGGCGCGAGTTGCTAGTGGAACTTTTTCTTTTTTTCATTGTAACAAATATGCATATGTTATGCCGTTTATGTTAGTGATATTAGGTTTATCATCTGATAACTCGTATGCCATATGGGAAACATTTGCTCACTTGCTGGGGCATGAGAGCGTAAGCAACTTATTATTGATTTCAATTACTGCCTATTCTGTTACCTCTTACAACAGCAGAATGAAGCACAAAAGTATTGAATGTAACTTAATTTTCCATTATAATATACTTATATTATTAGCGGAGCATTCACACGATGCTAAACGTGTCCGTAAGCAAGTCACGTACATGTCCGGAACCTTATTATAAAAATGTATACAGGGATGTTAACAAATCTTACGTGAATTGCTGTGAGAATATCCAAACGCAGAGCTACCTTTATTTGGTAGAAGTGTAGATATTTAACCACCCAAAAGTCTTTAATATCGCTAACGGACTATCGATAGCGAATCGTGCGAAACACGGAAAAGGCTTAACATAATGGCCTTTACTCCTTTACTTGATTTTCTTTACATTTGTATTGCAAGAGTTGAGATTATGCGTAGCTCTGGTAAATAAATATTTTTAGTCTGTACTATATAACACCAAAGATATTACCGAGGTATTGGCGGCCAAGTGTGAAGTAGAAATCCCATTTTTTCAGTTTTCAACACTGCAACCGAAAGACGACGGAGGCAGGTAGTATCCTGCCAGAAGAAAAAGAAAGAAAGAAGAAAAAGTGAAGAATCGTGGCACCGTGTACGAATCCCGTTTTACTAGATGATACTGAGTCCAGAGACCAGAAACCTCCGAGAGACCTCCTTGCCGTAGCCTTTTCAGTTGTTCATCAAGAAGAATCCCAAGTACAGAACGTTGGCTTGAAGTCAAGGAGGATTAATAGAATTCCGTTGAATTTTTGGCCACAGAAAATAAAAATAAATACAAAACTAAATTATAACTCATTACACAAAACCCTCATAAAGTATTTCTGGGGCGTAAAAATTAGAATAACTGAAATTGGAAAACTGTAGAGCAGGTCGTATTTCACCGAGAAAAAAATACATTTTTATAAGTACTTATTCGTTGAGTTCGCCAAACTTATAATTATATTTGGCCGGATACTTGTTCAAATATATAAGAGAATTTGTGGAGATGTCACCTACATTTTTTACTTTTAATGAAACAGACTTGTTTTTTGCATAAAGTAAAAAACGGCAAACGGACATGGGGCTACGTGATGGTATTTGATCACTACCACTCAAGCATATCTATTAATCTAAGGGCATTATCGACGTGTTGCCGGACTAAAGGCCTACTCTTCGGCTTGCAACCGTTAAAAATGTCACGGTTCCTATTAAAAAGGAGGGTAGTTGGATAGGTAAAATAACTAACAATCATACATGACCTGTATCTGTATTCTGTATTAACCTGAATCATATCCTTAGGCCTGAATCAATAAAATCTTATCTTTTTAATTTAATATGAAGACTATACATTTCTAGTCATAACGAAACTTAGAGAGAAAATACAACGGAACGAAATTGCAATATCGAATGTAGAAATAGTACGTAAGCAAATATTCGCTCGTAACGAACAAATCGCACGTCCTAGGGGAAGATTGATAGATATCCGAATGAAACAGCGATGAAATATCAACATCATCGAAAACTGTTACATGCAATACTGGACTCTTATTGCTCACAGATACATATTAAAATACCATGAACTTTTACGAACACCCCGCGAGGTATAAGCATGAACGTAGAATGAATGCAATGTTTCATTCCAAATTCGCAATTAAAACGGCCGCTACAACTGCTCCGTATTGAATTCGATTTCAACTCGTCATTATGGCATGCCTTTTGATTGGCTGGGGTATAGATAATAATAACGCCATCTCACCTTTTCAAATTTTTTATCTGTTAACGGAGCGGTGATTAATCGCCTTCCAAATTTTAAATGGTTTTCGTTCACAAAATCCGACCGCCACGGGCTAAGTACAACCAACTTCAATATACTTTAGAAGTATTCTGAAGAACTTTGACCACGATTTCTGGAATAACAAGAACTTTGTAAAGGGAAATCATTTTACAGAATCACTTAGGAAATATATCTTCTTGTGGATTAATGTTCACTTTTATAACTTTGAATATAGTTATTAGATAGCGGAATATCTTTCCTAGTACCGAGACATGAGTTTTTTTCAATGCTCCTTTTAAAATCAACTGTGAAATATTTTCTACGTATCAGGTTGCAGTTTTTCTTTTTATTTATTTTTTTTCAGAATTTTCAATTAATGGCTTAAATACACCAAAAATAAAACTGATCAACTCGTGTATAATCAAGTTTTGTATCGTCCATATTTAAATAAATCAAAATTTTTTAAATATAATCTATTCTTTCTATAAATTTAAAAACTTACGTTTATTACTGTTTTTTTTTTCATTTTATCATAGGTAAATGAAATTTTTGACACGAACGGAAAACAGTAAATCTACATAAATTTTTATGAAATATTTTTTGCAGTCTGAAATAAATAAAAAAAAAACAATACAAAACATGGGCTTTGCTTCAGTACAGTATGTTTATAATTCACGTATTTTTTTTTAACGCCTAATTTACATTTTTTCTTTTATTTGTTAAACGACGCAAACAGGGGTGTTACATGCAATGTGCGTATCTGTATATCTGTCTGTGGCATTGTAGGATTCAAAGGGATGAACCGCTTGCGATTGCGATTAAAGTGTCTCTTAACTTGTTTCAGAAAAATTATTCAGGTAAATATTCGTGATCAGATTACTAAGCTATGTGTAACAAATTTAATATTTTTCTACAGGGAAGTTACATACAGACAATGAGACACGAATGATCGGGTAGAGAAATCATTTCTGCTATTTGTCTGTCGTAAAATTTCAGATATATTTAACGGGCGTGAAAATATTTAATCATTGAAGCTATTACAAGAATATTAAAAAACAGATGATCTATACACATTCAATCAATGAAACTTTTTAAGTTACACATCTACACGTTTTCGTGAATTTTATTCAATGCCAAAAATTCCATTTATATCTTATTCAATATCCGTCAGTCTCTCCTCATTCCATCACGTTATCTTCCTACCCTTACTATGCCATCCCATCACTTAACCTTAATTCTCCCTCTATTCTTTCTCTCATTCAGTGCTTCCCTATTCTCCCTTATTTAGATAAGCCAAGTTAATTTTATTTCAATGCCAGGTTGCTTGTCAGGCCACAGCTCTCTGCTTTACTTCGCCCCACTTTAATCGCACTCCTCCCTGTATAAGTTCTTCTCCTGAAATACATATAATATGTGTTCATACTCAAACTTGTATATCCTTATAATTATGTAACGTAACAAGAAATATGTTATTCCCGTCGGACCGCGCTAACAAAAGTTTAAGTTTAATGAAAATCAATACACGCATACAACTTAAAGTTATACATTTTTAGGGACATATCTATTTTTTCTTATAATAATGATACTATGGTCACGATTTTCGCTCCTTAATAGTGCGTAACTATTTTAGAAATTACAACCTTACTATTTTATTCGATGTAGGCAACTAAAGAAATATAACCCGCTTTAAACAATCGTGAACTCATGTTACCTTCTTCAGTCTCAGTTGTATACTTGTTAAAAATAAAAAAATAATCTTGTTAAATTGTATGTTTTTATTATAAACTTACATAGAAGTGGGAGAAAGGTTTGAGTTACCAAAATTTTATTAGATCCATCCATTGTATTCCTTTGTTGTTTTATCCAATAAAGCGTACAGTCTTGGGTTATGGACACTTGTAGATTTAGTGTGAATTTTATTTATGTACAATAAAACTTTACTCTTTACTATCTGTGAAATAGTTGGAACGGAACATAATATAACCTAAAATATTCTATGATTGGCATAAAATATAAAGTTGTTTTTTTTTTAAATGATTTGTCAGCTAGGCTTTATAAGATGGGTGGTACACATATGTGGGATATTTAAAAAATGTGAAACGAAACACTCGTCTTACACCACTTCGTTGATTTTTAAGATAACATCTTTTCATGTGACGGCTGACCACCGACACGCAACAATTTTGACATTTCTAAAAAACTGACATCTTAAAATTCGGGTTGTTGTAGTTTGGTTAATTAATAATCTACTATTGCCCAGTATCACTAATAAAACAAAAATATATACTTCGTAATGTACTTAATAATTTATTATATATATACTAGCGCCCCCCTCCGACTTCGTTCGGATCGAACAATTAATTATATATACAAGATTATTCAAAATTTTATGTTTTTGGCCTTCACCAGACATGATTAGGATTATTATCATCTGGGCAATTTTCATTTCATAATTTTCAAAAACGTTTAACATTATTTTTATTATTACTAGTATTACCACCAAGAAGACTTCTTGGTACCGCTTCTGATGTAGAGTAGCTTGTAAGAACCCTGATTGTAAAACGCAAAGATTTATTTAACAAAAAAGTTATTCAGCCGAAATAAAAGTAACCTAAGTTACTTGTTATTACATCAGCTACCTACCAGTGAAAGTCCCGTCAAAATTGGTCCAGCCGTTTCAGAAATTAGCCGGAACAGACAGATAAAAATTGTGAAAAATGTTATTTTGGCATACATACCGTATATTCATTCATATGCATGTAGTAAAAAGCGGTTATTTTAATATTACAAACAGACACTCCAATTTTATTTATTAGTATAGATTTCTAGCCGAGACAGTTATCTGTTTGACGGATTAAGATATGTCTTATGTCATCCCTGTTGACGATGTCTCAATCATGTCCAAAGCTAATGTCCATTCTACTCTCAGAAAATAATAATACGAGAGCAAAAAAATTATTTATTAAATTCCTATAGCCACTGTCCATTTCGATGCTTTCAATCGAAACTAACTTAAATGAATTGATACAATTACGGATTTACTACTGAAATGATGAATCAAACATACCCATTCTCCTTTCCAATTGTTCACTGCACAGCTGCCGACCTCTTACTTCGAGACGTATTTGTCTTGGAATAACTGTTCGCCGATATTTGCTTAGTGTTCTACGCGGTAGCCTATTTGTTACACGATAATAGGTAGAGCATAACTAAATAATATAAGATTGGTGAATATAAGTGGTAAGACTAGTGTGAAAATTACTAGCTTCTACTTACTAGTAAGTTACTGCGAATACGGCAATGTCATGTACTTGGCATGTACTCTAACATGCTGCTACATATCACATTGAAAAAACGACTATCTAATTGGATTTCGCAAAAATAATCTCGGACCTTGTTGAGGGCTATTTCCAACGTCGGGAGCTCTTATCGCGCGCGATCATCTCCAATACATTATATCGTATAGTAATTAAAATTATCATTAAAAATCGGGACCCAATGCTTGGCATTGCAAAAATTTTGCCATTATTTGTCACTCCTTCAAGCGAATACAGTCGCAAACAATGCTATCAGAGCTTAGTGCGGTACGCCGCGTTCGTTTGAAGGTTTCCATCACAATCGAAAATCGTCCCAGTACTGAATACAGGTGTGTGTCCTTATAAATCACGTGCGTGTTAGAATTTGGGAGAATAAAGAAAATAACCGAAACAAGTATTAAAATTTCAAATACGCAACTAAAATGTGTGCAAATTACTAACACGTCTGTGGTCTGGTTTCAGAATCTAGTGCTGTACAAATTGCTTTAATTTAACAACATTGACCGATGTCCTTTCTATTTGACGTACGTCAGAATTGATTGGTTCAATTTCTATACGCACAAGATGCCATGTACATACTTGTCACTCTCTGTTACGTATTTCGTCCGAGTTATTGACCACGATAGAAACAGGCACCTCTATATAACTGACTCTGCAACACTACTATTGTAATACAGAGGAAACAAACGATTTGTTCCAGAAGAAGAATGTTAGCATGTCCTGTAAGCAAAAAAGCACCATCACTTAGGGGAACGTCGGCGTACACTGTACAGTACAGAGCCTTACGACAGGCGACACCACTCGCCATAGAACTTTAAATCGTGTGAATTTTATTTTGTCATATTGATTCAATAGTTTTTTTTATATCGAAATTTTCATTCCTGATATGTCGTTTATAGACAATAATTAGCACCAAAATTCTAAACAGCACTTTTGACGTCTAATGAACAATCGTATCTCAAGACAAATAAATTACCATACAATTCGACATTTATAATAAGAAATGTGTAAGAACACGTGTCTTATTTCAGTGAATATTTTCTCTCCTCTCTGCAACGGACGGTATAACACTTCGCAACATCGGTTCTGTTTATTCGGGGACTTGAGTGTTCCAATGTTATTTACTCAGCGTTCGGAATTCAAATGTTTGTTCATCATTTCGAAAGGCCTGAAATAATTAAACAAAACAAACAAGAATAAATAAGTACCTATCACGTTAAGTAGGTATTACTCTAGAGATTACGCACTTAATTGGAAATTATAAATGGTAATTTAGTGTTGCGTAACGTGGTATTTCGTAGCGTGACGTCGCATGGTGTGGCATGGCGTCGCGTGACTTCCCGTCGCGTGGCGTAGTGTTGCGTGGTGTTATGCCTGTGACAGCTCAGATGTTTAAAAATCTTTCATTGTCCTATGTGAAGGTGTTGACACAACAAATACATTGTAGCCGTGGTAAACAATTCACCTTCACACGATTCAACTCAAAACCATTCATTCCTATGGGAGTTATAATGGTAAACGTAAGTTATTCTTACATACTTGTTAATTATTAATCAAATTTTTTATCCGGATCCTAAATTTGTTTGGATGCCGAATAACCGGTACGATTTGAACACAGGTAACAAGAGTGTTTTAGGTGCCGCCAAGAGCTAGCAGAATCGATATAAACTCGCATAAATCATTTTTCCAATGAGATTGTTGATGTTAAACATTTATTGGCGCGCTTTGGCAATAAAACCGACTCGTGATATACGAGCAACGGCAAATTGCATGACGCTTTCTCAAACCGTCATGAGGGGCCATGACACCTACACCACCGCCCTCTACTCCTTTGCATATTATGTGCGCGCGCATCCAAGATATTCGGTTGCTTCTCTATATAAGCTGATACTATATCTCCGACTATAGTATACTAGAGATGTTAACCGCTCTTACGCACGTCTTGTATTTCTTTTTTAAAGGATCATTTAATTGTTATTGTTCTTAAAGCGTTAAAAAATTAGCCGTATTGGGGCCGAATAGAATACTGCCCCCCAATCCCATGCTGACAGAACAGGGTGTCGTAAGAGGCGACAGAAGCCAGCCTGCTTGGTGGTAGGGCTTCGCGTAAAGGTTATGTTATCAGTATTATTTTTAGATCATTAATTTTATTACTCGTATTGTTATAATTCCTTGAAGCCTGCCCGATTATCTACCACCCTTCTGCTAAGTCAGCCGCCAAACGACTCGTCGTATTACAACCGGGGGCTTGAGAGCCAGTTCTTTCTTTCTTATCTTCTTCTCATTTTCTGGCCGACAACGCATAAGTGATACTTTTGGTCTTGTGAACGTTACCATGAGGTGGCTCGTCTCTCGTTTGTCGACTAAAAGAATAAAATAATTTGTATCAATACCAGTATCAGTATATTGAATGAAACTATGAATGAGAGTAACGATTAAGTGACCAAAAAAAATAAAGAGTCCATGATGATAGGCTCCAGTGAAATGTTCAATACCTGTGTGTGCACAACGTTTGATGTATGGAACACACTAAACACCAAAGGGCTGCTGACTCAAACCAAAGGTTAGTAAATATTTTATTAATATACTATTTTATTTGTTCGTATGAACATTTCAACCGGACGTTTATCATCTGTGTATGGATCACAAATGCAAGATATATATTCATAAATTTATTCCATATTTTTTTTTAATCAAATTATGCTAATATTAAATTAATCATAAATTCTAAAACTAATTTAAATATTTCACATTTACCGGGCGTCCGGTGACGAAAATTTTTTTTTCTGAATCATTACATAGGTACCATTGTTAGAATATTTTCATCAAACTTCAGAAATATACCTCCTTGTTTGTTAGGTGCCCAGTTATCTGGGATAATTACCTACATATCTACTAAAATTCCCTTGGACGTCATACGGCGCATAGGAATAGGCCAAGGAAACCCGTACAGAAGAACTGGTATTAGCCCTGCGCAATACCCAGTGGGTCCATCTCACAATATCCGTTCCGGCCACACACCTCCGCGAACTCGAAGACTACTGACCAGACAGGTTGAGATGATGAATTGTGCTGCCCAGCCGTGACCGTCTCTAGACCTAATTTATTTACGTTTATTTAACTATAATTTATTTAGTAGTTCTCGGTTAATATAGTGTTGGTAATATCTTTAAAGGATCATTCAACCAGGACACGTTGCTTGAACTTCGAATTCCGGGCACTGCTCGAGCTCCTTGCGCTGGGTTTAAAACTGACATTAATGTGAACAGAAACTAAAGTCAAACGAAAAAAGTAAAGGAAAGGCTAATATATCTATACATATAATTAAATTCTAACTGATAGCTTTCTGTACATGAAAAATATATGAGAAAAACTATTATTAGAGGTCTTTATTAACGCAATAGAACCTAAAAAAATAATTATTAAATTTTTTGTCTGTATGTGCGTTTGTTCGCGCTTATCTCAGAAACGGCTGAACTGATTTCGTTCTTGTTTTCACTAATGTATTGCATGAAGCATCACTTAATACTTAAAGTTCGTTTCATTTAAATCTGCCCATAAATAAAAAAGTTATAAATTAATATTATAATTGGTAATTCATAGAACGAGAGAAACCCAGACCTAAAACAATGCAGGTACTATTTCTAAGCGTAAGGCATAGTTTTTCTGAAGCGAGGGCGGTATGCCAGTACTTATACCTATAAAATACTGCGGCCCATATTCAGATAACAATGTATTCGACAGTAACAAGTTCAAAGATTAATTTCCCAGTAATAACTTTGATGAAATTTTCAGCCAAAGGAGTTGTTATTGGTTTCCTCAATTTACAATTCTCAAAGCCAGCGCGTTCATTACTCGGTGTTCAACTTCACCTTTTACCTGATATTGAAATACTCCTATTTCAACCCGAACTTTTAATAAATAAGCTCGAATCGATTTCAACACTTCCATGGATGATGTTTGAAATTAATTTCATTTCGAAGTTATGTAAACCAAATGAAGAAACTGAACTCTTATAAGGTCGCGTCTTGTCAGTTCGTTTATCACACTCTATTTTATGCAAATTATTTAAGAGTATTTAATATTTGTTTGCTATGAGGGAACATTACATTACAAAAACACAAGCACATTATCTTTATGTTTTTCGCGTTACCGTTATTTAAAGTTGATAAATTTTAAGTGTCACCGCAATAATCCTATTTAATAAATTTAAGGTTTGTTGCTGAAATAACCTTGGAGCTTAAATTACGTACACGGTTTAAAATTAAAACTTTTACTAAAGACCCGTTAATACAATAAAATTATTCGCATTACTGTTCATCACAGTGGTACATCTTTGAGCGTACTTTGTAAGAAAAATCTTTATCTTATCGATGGTTATTTTTTGTAAATATATAATTATATATAAGATTCACCTACGACCTAAATAAAGTTGAATATTAGCCGAATCGTCTTCATATTTATATAATCTTAAGAGATCTAAACAAAGTCACAATATTTCTAAAGGAATCGGACAATATTATTAATGACCCTTAATAAGCATTTATTAAAAACATGTCACGATTGATTACAGAAGGATAATGGTAGCTAACCAGGTAGGTATAGAATTCTACTACTGTACTTTAGCGTCGGGGATTGAGCTTAGTGGCATGGACCTCAGCGACCTTCGAGACAAATGACGTAGTGGCGTCGCTTCAAAATAATTAAAGCTCTAATCACATCAACGGAATTGTCTACAATACTTGCTTAAATACTCACAACATTTTATATGACCACTTTTTTCATCGCCAATGCGTTGACGGTGGGCGTGTTACGTAGCATCTAACGGATTACCACATAATATTCGCTAAAATTTTTCTGCCATAGAAATTGAAAATAATGTTCTAATTAATTACAACATAATATACATTAATTAAGCACATTCACTGCGTTCGAGTTAACGTGTTATCTCCCTGTGCGGCAGACCATAAGGTCTATATTTCTTTGTGTACGATACAAACAAATACACGCTACTCAATATGGCCATCGTTGAGGTCCCTAATGCGCTGGGTAGTGACATTTTACGTATTCACTTCCAAATTTGTTTAACAAAAGATGTTGCATGTAATAATAAACTACGGCTCAAATTGAATAGGAAGCATTATAAACAAGCTTAAAATGTAAATGTGTGCAATGTTTGTAATATATTTGAATGAAAAAGATTTTTCGTAAAATATTTATACAAGAAAGATACCTGGGTCGATAAAGCCAAAATGAGTTTAATTGATACAGGTATTAGTTTATTAATTAATAGCAAGCTACCCTCGCTTCGCTTCACGAAAACTACGTCTTACATTACTTTAAATTAATTTATAACTTTTTTTTATTTATGGACGGATTGCAATGAAACAAACTTTAAGTATTAAGTGACGCTTACTGCGATACATCCGTGAGAACCATAACGAAATCGATTAAGCCATTTCTGAGATTAGTGGGAACAAACGCACAGACAAACAGGCAAAAATTCCAACAACTATTGTTTTGGATTCAATTGTGTTAATAAAGGCCCGTAATAATAATTTATTATTAGTATAGATTAATAACAGGTATTATTTAAAACCTATCACCATTCGCTATCTAAATTGAACTATATTTTGTTTCCAGTATGAGATGCAGTTGATTTTATATTTTTTAATATTTGCATATTTGCTCTTATTATTTAACGAACCCATAGATGGTAGTGATCCTGCCTGCCGAGCGAGGGGTTCCGGGTTCGATTCCCGGCCGGTGCAGACATTTATGTGACAGAAAAATGTTTGCTCTCGGGTCATGGGTGTGTGTGATGTCATATTTGTGTATGACCATGCCACCAGCAATACAGGGAATCCTAGTGCGGGGGTGTGTGTAAACGTTTATTTATTTATTCTATCTATCATAACTGCGTATCAATCAATCTCGGGGTAATCGATTTTTTCCCAAAAAAGGCAACCGTGCAGTCCTAGCTAACTGTATCATCAAACTCCAAATTCTGCATGATTATAGATATATATAGAATGATCTTATAAGACTGGACTTCTAGTCCATGCCACTTACATTTGGGGCGAGGCCAGCCAGGTATACTGTAAATACCTGGTGTGATCGGCTAGGTGAAAAACTTTCTGAGTGAACAACCTTTACGAGTCTTTGTCCATGGTTGTTCGTCGCGATCGATGACAGCTAATGCCGGAGTCCCTGGGGGGTCCATGTTCTTCGCAATTCTATTCCTGCTGCACATTAACGACCTTCTTATTCCTAGTATATGTATATTGTTACGCAGGTGACAGCACAGTTTTGGATACATACCTGCCCGTGCACTCGAACCAGTAAACTTGAAATATGATCCGAAGGAGAGGCCATAGTTGAGCGGGTAAATCTCAGACTTTAAGCTGTCCCCGAATGAGGAGATGCCAATCTTGTGTGATTCAATACCTCCAAAAAACAAGCGTATCTATTCACTGACAAAGGGCATAAATTCACCTCGACTTTAACTTTCCAGAATGTGTCCTTGAAATATACCAATCGCTTCCGACATACTTCATAGCTTCATTAAGTCTAAGACTAAAGCACCAAGGAAGCTAGTCTTCCTAGCGGAAGCACGGATTCGACCGTGTGTGATGTATTGCTGTCATGTCTGGCCAACACTAGCCAAATGTTACCTAACAGCTTTGGTCGCAATGAAAGGTTTGCAAAGAGGCTTATTGGTCATCCAAAATTAGTTGAGACTGACCTTCTGAGCCACGAGCATAGGCGTAGTGTGTTTCCCCCATCCCCTTTCCATTATCGTACGACACGACGCACGAAAACCATAATTCCCGTTTTCGTAAGCGTCCCCCCGGTACGTCATTTGTTATGCTTACCGCAAAGGATTGAAGTGTTCTACCCGCATCGCTATTAATTACTTTAAGGCCAGAGTGAATGGACGTTTTCTAAGTTAATGCACGTAACCATCTATCGTTACACCGTCACTTGCCATTGGGTGAGTTTGTAGTCAAGCATTGACTTTAATAAAAAAAACAGAAACCCTCATTCACATATATATTGTTTTCTTTAATTTTATATCAATATGTGAAGTCAGTTTTAGATCCTAATCGATCCAGGAATCTTTATTATCCGTCATTGTTTTGTTAGTTTCATTTGTCAGAAAAAAGGAACCCTTAAAATCACACACGCTCCTGTCTAAAAGACACAATGTTTAGACAGTGTTAGACTTAATAAATTAGTGCGTTCAACATCTTAGACTTCATCACCACATTCATGAAGTGGGATTGACGTCAAAGATTAACTTATTTTATATAAAAAAAATATGTAATAGAAAAGTTTGTGATAGAAATTATTGATTAATACGAGTAGTAAGCTGTTTATATCCAAGTCCTCATCATCATAATCGTACATAAGTGACTGTAGTATAGTACCTGTTGACAATACAGGATGTGAAAGCTATCTATCACGCTTGACTTCACTTCACGGTTTAGACTTCACACACCTTTGAAAACACTATCGAGAATTCTCAGGAGATTTCTTTAGTTTTGTTTTGTATAGACGCGAACCTTTCAAAATTAGACACACGTGCAGAATTTCAACTCGAGCTCCCTTGCGGTCAAATCTCAAAAATATGAAAGCCTTTACCGTACCACAAAATAAATAGTATGTTACAAATCTATTTCTCATAATTTTATTCAATTTCTCCTACACAACGTACAAGAATAACAAACGATCCAATCTCTCAAGCTTCGGCGACCACCTACGCCAGCACACACAGCGAAACTCTGACAACTTGCAATTATTGTCCCAATATCATCGGAATAAGAATAATAATAGCTTGAATTTATAACAAATGTGGTAAATTGTGTAATTGATTGACACATTTCCAAGTTTCTTCCTTTTTGCTCCTTATAGTGTGAAGGACAACGGAAAAGACAAAAAAGGACAACTGATGATAAGTAGTCATAAGTACACATGAACACGGGCAACATTACAGAAGTCATCAGTGCAATGCCCATACTAAAGCAGAACGCTCTTTACGACTTTTTCGTAGAATCCCATGTCATAGCGCTCCGGAAATGCCTACGAAGGAAGCTCGTTCCACGTTTTATAGGTGTGCGGAACAAAAAACGTGAGAATTAGACCGAAGAGAATTGCCATAAATCCATTCGATGTGGATGGAACTTCTTTATTCGGAGAGTGGTACCATAATCAAAAGGTGTCGTGGGCAGCAAGACAAACAGTTTCTTGGAACACTCCACATTATAATGATGAATATAGATATTTCTTCATCATAACAGTTATTTATGTAAGTTTTTCAATAAACCTGACTATAAGAAATGTAATAATAAATTAAAACATTTTTACGTACGACGTGTTGTTTTCTTGAGGATTTAAAAAAATATATTTTCGCATCGAAGAAACCTCATGATTTTACAGAATATTAAAAACCGAATCAGCCAACAAAACACTTAGGTCTAAGGTCAAATCTAAACAAAATTAGGTAAGAAAATTATGTGTATATCATGTACTTGTCAAAAAGTTCTTAAATTACTTTTTTATATGTAACTACTCGACAAATGAGCAAATGAGCCACTTGATGGTAAGTGAACACCGTCGCCCATAGAATTCAGTAAGTTGCCGACCGCAAAGAAAATGGGGGACCCTCATTATTATTGGCTCTCTGAGACTGCGATTGAAACACGTGTCAAATATTTCATGGTCGATTTTAGAAATAGAAAGAGCGGCGGTAACTATCTGATCGGGAAAAATACCCTACCGCTGTGCAAGTACCCGTGTACTACCGTGTGTACCCGTGTGCGGGATTAAGCTGGGCGGTACAGAGCCCAGCGACCTCCAACAGTAGGGACCGTTCGGCATAGCTCCTCCGTTATTCAGCAAGACGTACCACAAGTAGGGGACTGGGTGGGGAATAAAGGTTGGACTCGCCCTAAAAATGGATGGAGCCCCTTACAGCCGGAAAATATATAATTATATTAAATAAACTTTAACTACCGTTTAAAAATAAACAATAAAATGCTATTTCATATTATTTAACAATAATGTGTTGATGAATTATATACACTTATATGCAAAGGTACTCGTATGTATGAACTAACATTAAATTTTTGGTATTTTTCTGTTATTAAAATCAGCAGGCAACACTGACCGCTTGACACCGGGGTTGTCGTTTAGTTGTTGGCTTACTTAATACGTAAAAAAATACTATACCAAGACTGGATCAGCATAATTGTTGTGGTCGATGGGATAGGAAATAAAAGTTAACGTGGACATTCTATTAAGAGGGCAGTAAAAAAATGTAATCACCTGTATTACAATAAATTAATATGATTCTAATTCATAGAAATATAAAATACTACAGTACCTATACTTACGGATACGCTTCGGTTTTAGCCTGGACACCACAAACTAGATTCGGTGAAATGGATAGTTCCTGTATACAATTCATATGCGGACACAACTCAAAATATAATACTTTTTGTATTTTAAGATGATGAATACAAAAAATAATATTTTGTTTCATTTGAGACTATTAATCCAGCGTTTGAAATTAAAAAAACATATATTATGAGACTGAAATATATATTTCTTTTTTGAATATTTTGATGACAAGATTGTGGCGTATCCTCCACACACACACACACACACACACACACAAACTGAGACACCCATATTCACTTACTTTAACATATTAAATAAATAAATAATATAATTCAAAGTTGGTTTTTAAAAACACTTTTCGAACGTCAAACTACTCATTAACACATAACAACCACATAAGATACGGCAAAATTATAAGACGCTGGACACGTCGGTTGCCATGCGCATTGGAAACGAGCACTGTCTAATGATACCGTTATCCGTGCGCACGCGCATCCAGGCCAGCCTACGAACGAGCGAGAGCGTGTCAGTCTACGTGCAGTCTACGAACTGCCTTTCGACGCGTAAGTAGTACCGCTTGTATTGGCTATCACATCGCTTATATTTTTCCGTGCTGTGCAATTGTTCTTTCTCTATCGCCCTTCTGTTCTATTTTATATGTATATAGTTTCTTATCGTGACATACCTCCTTAATCTTATGTACTGAGTGTAATAACAGCTGTTTTGTGCAAAAAATAATAAAGTGTACGGTTCGTATAAACGAGTTTGTTTACAGTATCCAACCACCACACATAGGTACGACACCAGGGAAATTGTAGCAACTATAACACAAACTTAACTTTACATATTAAATTGCATGAAGCTTATTTTTAAATGTTGTATTCCATGTTTTAATTTTGTACGTGGAAATTAATATTAATATAACATTAAATATTATATAGATTCTAATGCTAGTAATCAAACTTTTTTCAAAGTGGCCACAAACACGTGTTAGCCGTGCTGTCGCGGGCTGCAAAAGAAAATTGGGAAAGAGGTATGGAAGCCAAGGAAAGGGGATTCCTGCGGTCTCGCTCCCTCAAAAAAGAATCCAACACGCCTAATGCACAACATCTCAAATCCAAACACTTGATTTGTCGATAAATACTCAAATGACGTGTTGCCGTGATACAATCAGACGTCTGTTGTAAATTAAAAATAAATGAATAACTTTCTGAATATTACGGCAAATTACCGTATCAATAATAAAGCTGCAAACCGTTGCGCGGTAGTGTTATGGAGAACTTATTTACTCAGCGCACTCTCAATTCTTCTTACAGGCGCGAAATTCAAAATGCTTTAAACACCAAACGGGCCAGCCGCAAAAGCCTTGCGGGCCGCAATTTGAGTATAGCTGTCCTGATATACATATATATATATATATATATTTAATTTCTGTTTAATATTGCCTATATTATGGGTTTTTAGAACATTTTGTAACTCGGAAAATTTACCCGTATTCGCGGGATAAGAGATACAACAAAACTGTTAATTATTCCAATATTTTTTGTTACTATCATTATAGTGGGGATTAAATTCGACTTCACGAAGGAACTTGTAAAGGGAGCTCGAATCAGGATGCAATGCTGACTTGCGCCGCGTGCGGACTACGGACTTCGTGCTACGTGTCAGTTACACACGACCGCGTACAAAGACTGGTGCAGAGCGTTTGATGAATAATAATAGACCCTTCTATTGTAATATTAAATTGAACATTCGTAAAATTCAGATGTACAATAGTTGGATTGTAATATAATGAATATTATTATTCAACAATTCCCACATACAACATTATGCAAATTATATTATAAAAAGGGGAAGACATATATCTTTATGTTTAAATTTATTTCATCCGTATGATTTCAAACTTATCTCATCATGAAGAAGAAACATTTTTTTCATCTGTTTTACGATAACAGCGGCTTGCCCAGATTTCTTTCGTGTTAAACAATTAATACATATATATTCATCCGGAATAATGTACCTTTGAAATGGAAAAATATTTTTTATGGATTATGTTTCCCATTGATTATGTGTCCCATTGATGGGCCAAGTTATAGTTTTGAGTTTCTGAATGCTTGTGGCTTTAGTGAAAGTTTTCCAACGATTGTAAATTCAGCCTATTGTTGGTAAGAGTAAGCACCTAAAAATTACATTAATTTTAATATTCTATCCCAAACGTGATTGATAGATTTCCGTATCCAATAATGTAAGAAATTATTTGGTAAATAATATTTGGTAATAATTATGTAATTGTTGGTGAAGAATGTGACAAAATACAATTTAAAATAATAATATGTAATTGGGTGCACATTAGAATTTTGAATGTTTGGAACAAATCAAAATTTAGTAACAAATCCTAAACAGTTGTATACTCAATCCCTAGTTTTCTGGAGTAGCCGTTGAAAAGGTTCATTTGGTTTAAGGGTATCTCAGTTGAAACGTTTATTATGAATAAAATCCAGTTTCGATTGTAGTTGAAAGATATATATAGAAATACACAGCTTGATCTTTAGTTAAAAATATTTTACTTCCTTCATTAAAAAGATTAAGAAAATATGATTTCGAGTTCAAATTATAAATTTAATTGTCACTTAGAAATACTAAGGCTGAAATGACTATATAGCAAATATTTTCCGGTATTATATTATATATAATAATTGTAATGAATACTTTCAATATTATATAATTTCTTAACATTAATTATATTTTCTATTACTTATAAACATTCCACTATCAAATCCTCCCATAAAATATATGCATTAACAAGTCCAGCGAGATAAACCGCTACATTTCTCTATTATTAAACTCATCTATCAAACGCTTCCCGCGGGATCTGCATTCAAATCCAGCTTTTCTCATACACGTCATTTTCTGTTCTCGATCTCATCTATAACTACTAGAATATAGATACTCATAGTATCGTTAAACCTGGATAAGGCATCGGGAAATAACCGACTTATTCTCTTGTCACACGTTGGCATAAAAACGTTGGGCCGGAGTTTTCTTGTGAACTCAACGTGTCATTACAGATGGCTTACACACATAGTTTTGATTATACGTCACGTTTCCTCATACTTACATAGATGGACAATGCAAGAATGAAAAGTATTGCATCTAAATTGGGAGATTGTTTTGGTCAGTGTTATCGATATATTTTGTTAGAGCCATCAAAAATTAATAGATAAATACATCCCAGCTATAGAAACGGTCATAGCCTGTAGACTTGTGTCTATCTGTCTATCGTATCGTATGTAGTCGACTAAGTTTAGCAATATCGGTCGCTTCACTAGGTTCGCTCGGTAACCGCTAGTGGCGAACTTCGTGAGCGGTTTCCACCGACCAAGTGTGCATTAAACCGTCAATCTTACTTATCGTTAGATAGCAATCATTAATCATTAAGCTCTTCGAGTGGCATAAGATCTTCGGGCACCCCTTCATCAGTCTGCTTGGAACAGTATAATATTCTTACTATGCTATAGAACTACTCAGTTACACGATCCTTGATCCGCGCTCTGCAGTGGGTCGCCAATGTATTGCAACAAAGCGATTTTTGCCGTAATCGAATAGAGTCAGGAACATTTGAATACGCTTTTCTGAATTACAAGGAGAGCCTAGAAGCGTGCCCAGCAATGGGTCGCAACTGCTTACAACTATTTCGTATCGTTGACGTATAGGTGTTCCATCTTACACTCCTCTGACCTAGTAGTTGGAACTTTTTGACATTTATTTTGCTTGTAGTTTGCTACAGTTGCGTAATATGGAATTTGTCAGTTAAGTATTTGTAATAAAGTGTCTCGTAGACGTTCCCATCCTCCACAAAGGACGAAATAAACTCCATATACCTCCTATCTTAAAGTCCCCCGAGACTGTTTTTGAAGATAAATAAGAGGGATTCTTTGTAGACACGTCACATGGGCGTTCTTCTTGAAAATGTGTCTTGTTATGCCTTTACGCAAAATCTTGACAATATTCCCAGTTGATTTTGAATAAAAGATGTTGTATTGCGTTATAATGTTCGATTCTCCATGTCTTTTGTAATATGATCAATGGGTAATACAATGTTCCTTTGAATACTCATATCTCAACGGTTCGAGTTATTCGAAAGCAATCAAGAGAGTTACGCAGTTTCATTGTGTAACGGGTACTCACGGTACGTTTTATTTATTGCCAATATTTCGACCGTGTATAAATTCCGCGATGACATTAGTTTAAACTCATATGTTCCGCAGAGTTCTGAGGTTAGGACTTCGATGGATGACTTAACGTTAACATAGCTTTCTGTTCCCGTTGTTATCGCTAAACTTCAATCGATAAGACATGACGGACGCCTTATGGCGGTATATTAATGTTTTCGATGTTCTAGTTGCCCAGTAACCCTTCCATCAATTTCTGCTATCTCTCTCATCATTTCTTTATCTTTCATCACGAAGAGAGGCCCGTTCTCAGTAAAAGACCGCTAATAGTTCGAAATCATTATATTATAACATTGAAAGGATCCATAATACTTCCTATTCGGGTCGTTATTTAATAAAATTTCAAACCATGTAATCTAAAAATCACAAACAACTCAAGCTCCGGAAACTTTATGCATTTCTGAAGTTAAGCAACGGTAGTGTACTGCCTAGTCGTAAGTCTTTTGCACGGGAGATCCGAGTTCAAATCTTGCACATATTATTTCCTTATTAATTATATATGTTACAGTATTTTAAATTAATTATCAGTTGCTTCGGTGAATTATAATATGGTGAGATAACTTCCACACTTGAGAGTTGTCTACAATGTTCTTAAAGATGTGAAGTCGCTTATCTAAGCTTGGCCAGCTCGGCTTAACTCCTTTCATTGTGAGAGGTGAACAATTATGAGTTGTAATGACACTTCTGACTCTTTTGAAAAAGCAAGCTTTTAGAAGCAAATAAAAAACAACAAATACTCTTGTAGAGAGCTACTATTGAGGAAAGTTTTGTAGAACTTAGGACTTTACATCTGAACTTTTACAGGCAAACTCAACAAACATTCACTTGTTTTATACGAAACTTGGCTTCTTTTAACAGTTATCTTTTTTGTTTGATTAGTTTACTTTATTCCTACTTATATAAATGACGGAGGCCTCTTCCAGATTTTCTCAGTTAATCCGGAAAGGAGTAAAACCCAAAAAGTCTCTGTTTGTTACTAAACTTGCCTAGTTGAACAATTGCATACAGTAACCCAATTGTTTTTCGCTCGGGAAATATATATGAGTTTATAAAATAAATTGTACACGTGTCAATTAATATTATCATCAGAACTATTATTTCTAAATAACTAGCTTTATCAAAGTTTTATCTACTACTCTACGAGGACACATACAATTTTCGGAAAATCGAACCCTGGACAACTCGCTTGACAAGCAGAGTTACCACCAAGTGGGCAAAAGAGTCATCAAATATATGGGTTTAGTTACATGGATTGGAAAAGTTATTCAACACTAGATAAACGGCATACATAAAAGAAAAAAAAACTAGTAATAACTAGACCCACCCCCGATTCGGATTGCAAAACTATCTTAGATATAATTTCTGTCACATAAAAGTCTACCCTGGCGGGAAATCGAACTCGTGACCCCTAGCTCAGCTAGCAGCCTCTTCGAACTGGGCTACGCGTTCGTCCGAAATAACATTGTTAGATTTCTACATCGATAACAAACTCTAGATACATTAAAATTCCTAAAAAAATCCGCATGTATAAAATTGGCCTCGTTACTATTTTACTTTTAGTATTGTATAGTATATTGTATTGTATAGTATATAAATATATAGTATAGTATAGTATATTGTATAGTATATAAATGATATACCTACTGTCTTTAATCCTGGTGTTATGTAACACTCATATACTGCTTCTCTTGTCGCTGGGATACTAAAGAGCTATCCATGCGAATTCAGTAGGTACCACGTGTTATTCAAGTTACGCGATTCTTCGGTCAGTTAAATAAATAAAATTAAATATACCCCATTAACTCAATATATGCAATCTAAATTCAAATTCTAATTTTAATTCAAAATCATTTAATCACATAGGTATTCTGTAAATACATTTATGCACGTAATTTTTTGCTTCTACTACCGTTCCGAAAAGGTACTTTAAGGATTGCATTGAAGATAAAAAAAACGGTGAAAAAAACTCCTCATTAAAATCTCTTAAATGAAGTAGTAGTAATATATTCTGAATCTCTTTGATTTAACTTACAAACTCAAATATATCGATTAGCCCATGCGTCGGTAATAAATAGGCAATGGAAACTTTGTCGCTGTACGCGTTGTAAATCACTTTCGAATTTAACCAACTTTCCGGGTACGAATACAAATTTCGTTGAAAGTTTATCCCGTGTTGATATACAGTGCATTGATATAAGATGGTGTTGATACATTTATATTTATTTACCTTATTCCCTTTTACCTTGAGTTATATTTAGATATAACAACGAGAGGTAATTACAAATAATTTACTTCAAATCAACTGAATTACGAGGCTATGACTAAGGGTCTCTTCTGTCACCGTCACGGTGTTCTGTACCACATAATTAAATCACGTACTCTTGCATGGTAGATATTATAGCGGCATGTCATTAGTGATTATTGTTGACCCACACAAAGTAATCGTAAACATTAGTAACGCCCGTAATTAATAATCTTGATATTTATTGAACAAAAATAGCATGTACTTTTAAGTATTACGTCAGGTTATTCGATAGAGGAACGGATGTGTGGGAATTATTTCGAACAATTCCTCCAAAATGCGCTCTATAGAAGACCGAGAAGCTGACATCCCTGCGCCTGTGCTCGAGGCTTTGTAGATCAGATGTCTCTATAATACAACGTAAATATTATTTTTAAATGTATTTCAGTAATTTATATTGAAATGAAATGATATAATATTTATTCGAAGTTGGTTTTATACAAACACTTTTCGGAAGTCAAAGTGTTCCATCGCTTCAACAAATCCCTACCGTGTGTGGTCCCGGAACAAGGAGCGGCAAGAAGCGACAATTGAGTTTGTACCTTAGCTGCTATACGCTTTATTGATTAAATTTGTTGTGTTATTTAGACAGACTACTTTGAAACTTTTGATTGCCTAATCTGTCTATTAAATTACCTTAAAATTACGTAGAAGAGATTGTTCTTTGTAGCTTGCCAATGGGTTACAAACAGCCGCCGTCTTTCAGACCGATAATAAATACCGCTCCGTACATTGTGTTGTATATTTTGCTACAAAAAATAGTTTTTACCAGATTAATTACTCATAAAGTATTTTATGAAATGGTTATTATTTCTAAAAGTCTCAATTTAAGCTTTAGTCACTTACTTACTCATTTTCTTGGTACAGCCTTTACTAGATAACGACAAGTACTTTTTTAAATTAACTAGTGGCTCTTCAAATCGAGTTCAACGATTATTTATTATACATATACTATATATGTTGTTATGTTATGTATACCTTATGTCCATCCGAAATAATGTTCCTTTAAATGGTAAAAAAATTAAAAAAAAGCTTTGATTCCGGAGATAATTTTCCGCTTATACACAAACTCACAAAATTCTCACTCTCCGTTTATACTATTATTATACACTTCACCTTGCATTGGAATAAATGAATCTTATTTTAAGCAATAGTAATCGCGCTCAAAATAATTTTTATTAGTTTTATCGGTAATATTTTTATATTTTTCTCATCTATAAGAGTAGAAGAAGAAACATTTACTCACTCATAGATCCTCTACAAAACCATCTATTATATTATTATTTACATTATACGATGTTGCAGTTGCAGACTTCCTAAGATGACGGAAAGGCATCGCACTCAGAGCATGCAGTGGACAAGAAACACGGTGTCAGATATTTCAGTGCGCTCGTCATTCGCCCGCACTTATACTGACACAATTTTTTTTTTTAAGTTAATTCCTCTATCTATTCTTACAAGCCGCATAAAGGCTCATGCACTACTTTTTGAGGATATCCCGTTAAAACAGATTTACATTACGTACGGAGAACATAAATATAAAAGAAAGTACATTTTTATGTTAAAAAATGCTTTAGTAACATCTATGGAGAGATCTCTGTATATAATCTCTATATAGGATATATGTAGTATACAGAGTTTTCTTTAGATAAAGAAAATCCTTTCCTAATCTTACTCAAATAACGCTCGGAGTTTTCTTATACTCAGTCTTTTATAAGAAAAATAGTGTAAATATAAATATTACATGAGATTCAACGTTTTTTTTATCACTTAGCTGCAGAGACGAAAGTTACACATACGACTATGAGAAGCTATGAAAAATATTGTTTTTCACGAAGTTAAACTTTTGTAATTGGCCAGAACAAAACTTTCGGGCGGTAGCGCCGCTATGATGTACTTGTATAGAAGACTACTCAATAAAAACATTGTTGTTGGACAAAAAGAACAAATATATTTCTATGTAACTGTGAGTACTTTAGTGTTTCACAAAAAGTATTTTACCGTATTACAGATACAGAGAATAATTAAGCCAAATCTTGATAAATGTGTTGAATAAATAAAGAGGATTCTATCTTATTTTCGAAATTAATTGACCTTTTTATATTTGATTAATCTGTATTTTAAATTTATTTAATCTGAAAATTTAGTTATTTCTTTTATGTCATTCTCTTATTAAAATTTATTTGACATTCTTAAAGCCGTTGATAGTACCTACCTATTCTGTTTAAATGGACATACTGGAAATCCCCAATTAGATTAAAGCTCATGGCTTTAAATAAATGTTTAAACTTATAGTATAATTTTTTTCTTCGTGCAGTTTGCGTCATAAAACGTCGGAGCGGTGAAGCGAGTATTTCGCTCTCGTATTTGCTCGGCAAAGTGATGCGCATTAATGTTGTCGATAAGCGTTATCGATAGTGTATTTAGTTGTGTCATTATGCGGGATTGCGATAAAAAAGAAAGAAAAAAATAGATAAAACAACGTGTTTATTAAAATAAATATAATCTGAGTTTAAATTGAACAGGAAAAAAGATAATAATGATAATAATTTATATCTAAAATTAAATCTAAAAGTATTTATATTAAAATTCTACATCGGAGTCATCGTCATCCACACGAATTAAGAATTCTTCTGCCAGATGAGATTTCTTCAAGTCTTCACCTTCGAGTTTTTCTGCGTGCTTCACACAATGTTCCCAGTTCTTATGCGAATATATGTACTTCGATATATGTACTAAATTAGCATTGCATTAATTTGCAGGTATTAGGTGGGGGTAACGATGCAAAACAAATTACATAACAATTGACAAACAATGATCATGACATAACAATATCGCAGCACCCTTTGTATACCGCCCCGCCGCCGTGCACCTGCCTTCGATGACTCATTTGTTTTTATCGATAATGGCATTGCGCCCGCGCAACATGCTCACCGCATTAGCCGGCTTGTCTATTATGACCCAAACTGCACGGAGAAAAAAATAAACCTGACTTTAAGAGCTCAATATGCGTTCTCATAGATATCTTTGAAATTAAAAAAAAATCTGAATTCTATTAAAACGTCACTACGAACCATTTTATGTAGGCATTTATAATTTAACAACTTCATATGCTGATTCGTAGTAAACTTGCCTGTCGAGCGAGTGGTGGCAGACATTTATGTGACAATTTTTTTTACCTAAAATAAGTTAATGCTAGACAACTATCCCACCTGATGGTATGTGGTGATGAAGTCTAAGATTTTGAACGCACTTACTTATAAATAGCCTATTCACTCTCCTCTTGAAGACTCCCACTTCGTAAGTAGCCTGGAACACCGACGCGGGCAATTTATTCCAGTCCATTGCAGTGCGCATAATGAATAAAGACGCAAACCGCGTCGTCCGTGCAGGTGGTACTTTCACTACGTAAATGTTTGTTCTCGGGTCATGGGTGTTTGTGATGTCATATTTATGTATGTCCATGCCACTCACACAACACAGGGAAACCTGCGTGGGTGTGAGTTTGTTAAAAAAAAAATATAAATGTAGTTTTCATTTAATAACAATAAGCATGCTTAATTTCATTTTAACTAAGCCAAAATAATTATAGTTACTTTTCAATAAACACGGTATGTTTTTGATATTCTTCACAAAATTTACTATGACATAATGATGTTCGGATTCATTAGTAGTCGCTATTCAGAAGGAGAGAGCATATTACTCGTATTATGGTTCGTATTGCATTTTCAGCATTCTTCTCGTTCTTATGTGTAACCGGCATTGAGACGATTGCTTTGTTTAACAATTGACGAAAAGAACATTGAAAATAGAATAAACCTAAACATATATATACATAAATCTTCTACGCATAGCGATAAAGTTAACAGCAATCGACTTTTATTTCACATGAGACAAATATTTACATACATATAAAAATATTCGTAAGTCGAGATGTAAAGGTTTGCAAAAAGTTGCCTCTTTGATTTAAGATGGTAATTCCATTACGAATATTCGCCTCCCTGATATTTGAATGTGTTGAGTTTATCTGGTAAAACGATATCACAATACACTGTAATAAGGGGTCTGGCAATACGTCCATACATATTCCTTGCCTGTTGTATTCTGTCATACAATCTATATTATATGAGAATCGAGTGTAAGCGCTCATGAGGATTCAGCTTTCAAACGTAAAACGTTTTCTTATCTGGATCCTCAATTTGGCTTGTTATTTCGCAACATGCATTTCATAAATTTGAATATAATTTTTTTCTTCATTGTTCCTTCCTTCTCGTGTAAATTTAAGAAGATTCATCATGTTATATCTACTCAATGAAATGACATCTATAAATAACTGACCTTACAAATGCGTAAATATTCAAAACCCATGGGCATGAAGTATAAAACTTTGCACAGAAATACCTAAATAACAATTTTGATCACTATGGAAAGATCTTTTTTTTATGTTAATAGCTGACAAACGAGCAGACGAGCCACCTGATGGTAAGCGGTCACCTTCGCCCATGGACCTCAACACGATCAAAGGTATCACTGATGCGTTGTCGGCCAGGAAAAGAGGAGGTAAAAAAGAAAGAACTGGTCCTCAAGGCAAATTGCCATTGTATGTGTTATTCCAAACAATAGTCATGGGAAATGAAATGAAACCTTAAAATATTTACTTATAAAATACACTATACAAATATGATTTGAAAATTTCATGAATTCACTCGCATTACTAAGTGTACATAATATAAGTAAAAACCTTGTGTTTGAATTAGCAACTTGTTTGAAAATGAACAGATGTCAAAGCTTGTATACCGTATAAATATAACAACTTACTAAAAACACATATTTACTCAAAGTTATACCCTTATGTTGAACCCTTATGTTTTTTTATGGTCGATAGTATAAAATCTTTTTTATTATAAATGAGCTGAAATGCTGCAGAAATTTGTTTCAGATTATCCTTATGATGCTTACTTATCATTTCACATCAACACGTCAAGGTAATGCATCCATGCTCGGCTTCATCTCACATAATGTCGCAGTACTTATTTGGGATGCTGCCAACGTGCTCCAACATTTGGTTGCGGACAAACCACTACATGTAAGTTCGGAAACTTATATGTAGTTCTTCGGATCTCAATGCATGGGAATCGTGATTACTCTGTGTGCCAATTGAAATAAAATGTGTATAATTTCTGTATAAATTAAAACTGCTGTTGATCTTTATGTTGTATTGATTTATTAAAACCACAATTGCTAGCCATTGCACACTATAAAATTGAAAGGGATAAAGACTGTGTTGCCATAGTACAAAAAAAAAGATAAATTCAGCCATTAACTCAAAATAAATTTTAACATTATTTACGGTTATAATTTAATTTATTTATTAGATTATGTTATTTAACAATTTCTTCTGTTAAGTATTGATGGTGGCGATGATTGATTATCATTGACGCTATTAAATACGAAATATATAATTTTATTTATATTAAAATTAAACCGATCTACACATATATTATTTAGAGAAGATACTCATTCTTTATAGGCGAATAGAATTGCGCACAAATAGTCATTAAACTACTAACTCGTCTTCGCTTTGCTTCAAGAAATGTAATTGTTATTACCGTATCCTACTCCGCAGGAACAGATCCTTTTGCCGATATACATTATTGGCATTCCATTATATACATTATAAATATGCGTAGTTTCACAATTACAATTTTTACAATTTACAATAATTTACAATAATTACAATTTTGTTATTTTAAATGAATAGTGTTGAACAATATAGTTCTATCATAATAATCACTTATTATTATCACCCATTATGTTGTTCCCATAAACAATGTTTCAGAAAACAATTAAACGTTGTGTTTGATATTAGCTTTATGTTCGTTACATAGCCCTGGAGCGTTTGTTATGCTAATGTTGTCTTCCAACTGTTTAGATTGAAAATAGAGCCAGTAAAACTTAATTTAAACTAGATAGGGAGTCAAACCGACGTGTAATAAAGCGTAGTGTATCCTGTGGTAGGCGATTGTACTTACGGCGTAATGAATTGGCAGATCTAGGCATGAAAGTGAAATGGAGCGTAAGTTTTAATTATGTTTCATTATAACGAGTAAAATAAGAAGAAAAAAGAAGATTGGTTAAAGTTTAACCAGTAGACGTAAACAGCCAGGGCAGGACTTTAATGATTTCAGTCAACAATTAGGCGTTTGGAAAAAAAACGTGTTTTTACTTACTAAACTTACTTCCATATAAACATACAAGCTGTGCCCGCGACTTCGTCCGCGTGGAATTTAACAAAAAAGTTATTTAGTAGAAATAAAAGTAGCCTATGTTACTCCTTATTACATCAGCTACCTGCCAGTGAAAGTCCCGTCAAATCGGTCCAGCCGTTTCTGAGATTAGCCGGAACAAACAGACAGACAAAAATTTAATAAAATGTTATTTTGATATATGTACCGTATATTACATTCATATGCATGTAGTTTACTAGCAGTTATTTTAATATTACAAACAGACAGTCCAATTTTATTTATTACTATAGATGTACAAGGAGTCATGATAATTTTTATAATGTGCATGTGTATTTCAGAGAAAATATTGTTGACAGACAAGTGTACTATACAACATATTACATATGTTTTTATTAGTTTAAAACGTAACTTTACAGAATTTTATGTTCTGTAAACAACAAGAAAATAACCAGCTCTCAACATCAGACTTATTATTAAATCTAAACTTTCAAAAATTTAATATAAATTCAACCCTATACTTTACGAAGATACCCGTATGAATATCCTTAGACTAAATGTTTTTATAAAAGAAAATTGAATTGGGCCAATTTAATTAAATTTCATTTAGATATTTCATTCAAGTCGTATTATGAGATGAATATAATCGTACATTGGCAACACATAAGAAGATGAATTTGTTATCAACAAAAATTGTGTAATTTACTCATAAATGTAGTGATGAAACAAGTTTATTATTTTCATTGCACATCTGGATTCTTCTATCAATATATTATTATCTTTCAAGAAATAAGAAAACCCGATGACAAAATTTCCAGTGAGTTTCACATATAAAATACTATACTAAGAGCTTACTACGCAGAAAAATACAGCCAACTTGGAAAGCGTTCTTAACGGAACATGACATTTATATACCTTAAGTATTTTCCTGTACCGTGAGATCGTAAATGTTCAGCGTGTCGGGGTGTGAAATATAGAGAAATACAAAAATGAAAAGGTATACGGTATTTTCTGATTACACAGTACGATAAAACATTATAGAACTAAATATTTTGTGACCTCGCTTTAGTTTTGCTGTAAATAAAGAATTTGTCGTAAATAAACTGTATTATAGCTCGATGGGATCGATATTTTACGAAATACAAAAATTAACATGCTTAATAAAATTCTAAAATTGATTTACCGACGATGTTCTGACTTGAGCCAAAGCTTTAATTACTCACGAAATTTTGCAGTTCTTTATAGAAAGAGCTTTTAAAAAAAAAAAAAAAATTATCGGGATGAAATAGCGTTTCGACATATGAATGAATGAAATTTAATTTATTCTAAATTAGTTTTTACAGACAGTTTTTGACGATCAAACTACACGATCGTTCCAACAATTCCCTACCGTGAGTAGTCCCGGAAGAGATGCTTCAAAGAACTCTAGTTTAAGAACTAGTTTGTAACCTTACACAACCTATTTCATGTTGTTTTAAAAGTTGTGCAACTAAATCAACATGCACTTAAGCGCGTGGACTTTGGAGTTTGCCTTTCAAGTCTTAATTTGGACTCAATCCCAGCAGCAACACAGATATAAGAATGTTTTATGTAACAATATAGATGATAACGGTGCATGAGCCAAGGCCGATGTTAAAACCTTGATCCACTTTCCACAAAAAAAAAAACAATATCTAAAATCTTCAACTCCGATTGCACTAATTCTTTGCAATTTACGCTTTCAACCGTTCTGAAGCCGCTTCTAATTCTGTTATGTTTAAGTTGCCGTTTAATTGGAAACGAGTAAGTAGATTTACCGATTTTATTCACCCCAAACCTGATTATGACACGACTTTCCCGAAGCTTGATAAATAAGATTAGAGAATTCCGAACGGATAAAGTTTGGACTCTCTGTGACAAGGTCCTCTGCTGCCTAGACCCTCGTTCGAAGTTAAAACTATATCAAAGTAACGCAGATGAAAATATAAATGTCAAGAATAATTATTGCTGAATGGTTTTAAGGTGTACTGTAACTCGAATTGGTTTGCTTTGTAAAAAATAATGCTTAGGATTATTATTTATTCCATACTCGAAGAAATTGACGTTCACAACATTTTAGACTAAAAATTATCATGTCAATTTTCACTAAATAGGATGATTAATTATAAGTGACTTATCGTCATGACCACAACATGATTTAGTAACTAATGTTCACATTTATATAGTCCGGTGAAAAATAATATGCAACCTAAATTACTTGGAAATCTATTAAGCGATCTCTGCATGATAACATAACGTAGATAGATTGTCCAAAAATAATGTTTATGGTCGATGTATATGGTGTGTGTTACAGTATTGTATTCCATATACGTTTATAGTACGGAGTTATTGTGATATTAGTAGGAAATAATAATAGTCAATCACTATTCATAAGTGCAAGCAATTAGCAACTTTTTTTATTTATTACAGGTAAATTGGAAACTTTTCTAGGATGTATGTTCTTTAACATCTGTAAAAGGCGACCCCTCCAAAATGTTTGAATCTGAAAAACAGAATTTCTTGAAGCAACTTTCTTTACAACAAGTAGCCCCCGCCACCAACGAACCATAAAAGGTTTAACTAAGAGTCTTTCACACTAAGCAAATTTCGAAATTTTTAATGTACCTATTGAGCAGATTTCAATATTACCACATTTTTATTTAACACAATGGCATAACTTTAACTTAAGATATAATCAGAATTCTGATAACATTAATTAAAAAGTAATTAAACAACAAGCAATTAAGTACTTTTTCACGACTTAGCTTTGACTTCAGCTGGAAATAATTAAAATGTTACATAATAAAATATTTTGTAAAATAATTAGAGAAAATGTTTCCGGCAGTTATTAGTTTGAAGACAATAACTTTCGTCGACCTTAATTATTCTTAAAAAATGTTTTAGAAACAAACACCTGTAAGTAGACAAAATACATAACATTACGAAATTTTAAATTAAATACATTAAAAGACCCTGCAAGCTGACACATTTGTCGATTGTAAAAACATTGGTACACCAAAACGCGTGCCCGTGACTCACGGATTAGCAAGGGTCTGTGTACACCCTTCGATTTTGCCACGAAAGGCTGAACACGAAAGCTTTTGGCAACTGAAAGCATGGCATTCACGTTTGACAAAAATGCCACTGGCCTTAGTTTTATACACCGTATTTGACGTCACTGTTTCCGGACCTTTTTAAATTATCTTTTATTTAACACACAGAATTCCTTTGAGCAGCATCTGAACTTCCTTTTATATTTATTTTGAATATATGTTTCTATATAACAGGTCCGAATGGTTAAATTTAATAAAGTTTTGATTATTTGGGGTGTAAGTATTTTCGTGCTTTTTAGATTTCAAGCAAATCTCCCCTTTTCATGACGCAATCTACTGAAGGTGAGGCAATGATGTCAGTTCCTCTTGTGAAATACAGTACGTAATCTTGGGCAACCTGGTAGGGTTCTGTACCCGCCTGTTATTCTGTTTTATTAATACATAATCATAGCGTGTGTTTTTACGTAACTTTCTTCACACAAATATTTTGACTCAGACTCCGTGGACATTTAGTTCCACAGACATAACATGACCAATTAAAACGGTATCAAAGTACGGATTTATTTATATATTCTTATTTGTTTGACTTGCCAATGATTATTACATTGATTCTTACTATTTAAATCTAGACACAGTAAATTGAGTTTGAGAAAAAGGATTTTGCACCGTCGGACACAGTAAATTGTATGCACAATGAATTTGAAAAAAAAAACAATTTTCAACGTCGCGATTATAAAAATTAAAACCAAGATATAACTTAACATAACGTAAAAACTACTATGCGACTATTTTTCTCGCATTCAATTCAGTCTTTATATTTGTTAATAAAAAATACCATTGTCCTCATTTGTTTTAACAATTTACTTCTAATAAATATGAAAAGACAAAAGAGTTCGATACTATTTTCAACTGTTTGTCAACAGATTTTCTCTTCTTTTCTGTAGTATTTGATAGCTATTGAAGAGTTTTAACGTTGTCAATGATTAAATTTTGGACACAGAATGTCTATTCATGATTTTGGTTAGATTTCAAAGAATAGATGAACACATCAGCAGTGTTATATATTGAATTTTTTATTTTTATTTAAAAATAAAATGTGTTAACATTGTAAAAATCTACATTGTCATTTGTAGCGACAAATTTACGAGAAAATTTACTGGGCGAGATATATTCTGTGTCTTTCTCTCAGATGTAGATTCTGTTGTGGAATACGTTATCTTGGATATTGAATTATGTATTCTATTTTAACTGTGTTAGAGTTTATATTTGAAAGATCTTTTAGACATCTTGATGTTTTGTAATACTTTACTAGATGAATATACATTTTAAATAAGATAACTGGATCTGTTATGTTCATGTTTTCGAGTCGTTTTGGATTTAAAATTCAAGAATATTGTATTGTGTAACAACTTTTATGTAATTTTAGCTTATGATAATGTCACTTTCCAGTATTAAAGATCCTGCATCTCTCTGTCTGAATGCAAATATATTTGAAACTATTGCTCATATTTTCATTTTCATTTCAACATTAGATGCAGTTATTCACGACGTTATAAATATAAATCATAATAAAACATCAATATAAAGTATATAAAACTTGATCAATATCCCCATTACAAACGTTGAAAATTTATAAACGCCCGATAACAAGTAGCAGTTCCTAGTATACAGCATACTTTATAACAGAATTAAATTCCTGCAATTGAGATGATTGAGTTTTCGCTTAATTAACCATCTCTTTTGACATAAATAAAACTGTAACGGCAACCGAATCTAAACTTGGAATACTTGTATTTTTGGAAATTATAATGTAGGTAGACAAGGCACGACGAAGCTTGGTTCGAATTATTAAAAGAAAAACCCATAAAGCACAACTAGCAAGCCAATCCCCGGCCACATTTGAGGCCATTCACTTGTCGCGAGAGCGGCCGTGACATCTTTTCTCGTATCGGTCAATTCAGTTTGGGACGCAAGTACTGCCACGACAAGCAAAAGCAAACGATGAGAGCTTTTTATCGACATGGAGACTTAAACATATCTTTTCTGAATTTTATCTGCCTTTATATGTATACGTATTATATGTATAACGTTCAACCACTGAATAAATTTAAATAATTCTTGGTATATTTGGAACTTGTATTATGGAATAATCTAGAGTACTTTACATCGTAGATCTGTTATCATGAAAGTTTCGAATGCAAAGTGAAGGCGCATCATGAGTCGTAGGTATAACCGAGAAAACTGGGAAGCTTTTGAATACATTCAACCGTGACTGAAACCGACCATGTTTTTATCAAAATACAAAAATTTGACACAAAAATGGCAGTTAAAAGGATTGTGAAATGTATAAACGCATAAACTAATGTAATAATTAATCATTTTATTTTCAATATTAGGTAAGTTGCCAAACATAATTATGAAAAAGTTAAAACGGTAATTTAGAACTTTGGATGTTTCAAAACGCCTCAATGAAATAAATTACAAAGGTTGAATATGTGAATGTTTATTTTGTAATTATTTACTAAAATATATTATAAAACATAACACAAACCATCAAACTTCGAAGATCCACTGCTCGAAGTAACATCATATCCACTGGTTTCGCTTGATTAAAACCAAAGATAACTCATCATCTTCAAGAGATAACTATTTTCTTTGAATATTAAAGTGTTTACAACATTAATCTCCAATATTCCTTTTTTTGAGTATTTTTTACATTATTTATTATATAATACTTTGTATAATTAATTTCTCGCTATAGTTATCTTGTTTAAGTTCAAGTGGAGCGTATAAAATGGTTTCCGCGCGAATGACGAAGGCTATTACGTTGATTAAGTGTGGCTTTGGTTACGAACAACCATCGGTTAACGCGTTGTTCTCGACTTGTATACTCTCTTGAATATTATTTGCGGAGTTGATTTAAGTTGTATTGACCCATTTAGCAACTAGGCTTGTACAATCCATACATCGCGAGGGAGTATCTTTAGAATTGCACTGGGATTATGCAACTTTTAATGAAGTGATCTGGTGTCTCACTTCGTTCATTAAATTGCTGGGTATCATGTGGTTGTAATTTTGTAATTACATAAATCAAAGTTCTGGGATTCTGGGATGCGATAGCTTTAACGTTAATTTACATTTATTACAATAATTTACATCCGTTATGTTTAAATTAATCACATAACTTAATATTATGATAAGCTTACCGCGGATTCAGTTGTAAATTCCATCTGTGAGATAACAAAATAACCATCCAGGTAGGGGAATATAATTTTTGGTATTTATTCCCTCTCGATTATTATTATATATGTACTATGACTATTATATATATATATATATATTTCAATCGCGTTGGTTCGTCTTAATCACAGAGCTGTAGGTACTAAATAATTGGGCCAGGGCCCAAAAATGAAGGGATAGTTGCGTAATAGATGATGATAGATGCAGGTTATATTTCCAACTGCTATTATAATTTAATACATAAATAATAGTAATGCAGAATATTATTATTAATAAAAAATATTTGGCAGTGAAGACAGAATATATTTAGATTATCTGAAGACTCTTACATCTTTTTCGATCACGAAAGGGAAGATGTTCTTTGTTCATCAAGAAATTAATTAATGTATTCACAATAAATATTCTCTTCTTCCTTTCTTCATCTTCCGTTAATTCATTCTCGTAATAAACGATTTAAGATTAATCAATAAAGTAATGAGAAATAATTAATTTTCCTTTATTAAATCAATTTTGCTTTTCATGTCAAAATAATTTGTTTTCTCATATTTGTTCTTCTTCCGTCTCCACTGCTTCTGCTGTTCGTTCCTGCTTATGCTTCTCTGCTGATTTAATTGGCAATGATTTTTAAATTACAGATATTAATACAACTAAATACAATGATACAAAAATGTCGGTTATCTAACCCACCGATTAAATAACGTGTTTAAACGTAAAACATCGTTTTAACGTAAGTAATGGAAAGAGAAAAACCTTTAATCTTATTATCTGTTACCGCACTTAAGGCGAAAAGCTTATTGCGCACGAAATCACACAACACTTGATACGATTTCGTGATTATTGGTACTGACAAAAGCCTGCCTACCACTTCTGAGTATTTACTATAAATATACACGTTAATTTATCGGCTTATTTTATAAAATTGTACAGAATTATTGGTACCATTAATACTTACTACCGACTATATCAACACTGGAAGACATTCACATTTTGTTTTTAACTAGATGAAAGATTGAATTACTCTATCAAGTTTATAGTTCAGTAAAACTAATGGCTCATTCGGGGGCAGTAGTTTTGTTATAAATTATAATACACTAACAGTCGGCTCAGACTACGTTCAGGTATAACCGTTGACTATTCAGAGTAACGTAGGTACCTTTTTAGTGGTAGAATATTTAAGTCAAATAAGTCCCGTGACTCCGGAGATAACACCGACATAGACACAAACGCACAATATTCGCACTTTCTCTTTATAATTTATACAATTTAAATCTGTTGATTTTAGTCTTAGTCTTAGATTAGTCTGTACGTTTAATTTTGTCGTTGTATTTAACCGAAGTTTAACCGAGTCTTTAACAGTGTTTAAGACACGCGACCCAAGAGCTGGAAGCTTTCTCCGCGAGCTTATAAACATTGCTATACAACGAGGGAATGCTGCCAGAATTTTTGGCAATGCACGATAAGGCCCTAGTTATATAATTATACTTAGTTTGATTAATTAGTTTTTTTTATCTCAGAACCGGCTTAACCGATTTCGTTCTGGTTTTCAGTAATGTATTGTAGTAAGTAAGGATCACTTAATACTTAAAGTTTGTTTCATTGGAATCCGTCCATAAATAAAAAGTTATGAATTAATTTAAAATAATGCGGGTACTGTTTCTTAGCGTAAGGCGTAGTTTTCCCGAAGCGAAGCGATGGTAGTTTGCTAGTCTATATTATAAAGAGAGAGTGCGATTATTGTTTGTGGAAAGTAATTTTTTAAACCACAGTATCTATTTGAAAAATTCTTTTACCATTTAAAAAGTATTATTCCAAATTGACCTAAGCTATATAGTAGAAAATAAATCCTCCGTCTCTATGTCTGAATGTGATAATCTGAAAACTACGGCGCGGGTTTTCATGCGGTTTTTACCAATAGATATTGACTCACGACAAAGGTTAGGAATTACATTACGAAAAATTCATTAATCGCCCGATAAAACTAAGGGTGCCGTTACTATTAATTATAACAAATCAAGTTTCCGCAAGACGAGACAACGGTAGGTTACTAGTAATAAATAAAATCATTACAATAATATACAAAGAACAATCCACTGACTCGAGGTGAATCGAGTTGGTACTAACTCGAATAACATGTCATTGAGGTTGCAACGGTTTTCGAACTTCTTGGTCGTGATACTCATATTTCCTGAAGGGAATCGATAGTAATTTACTAGTAAAACATACAGCGCGAACGCCAAGAAACATACGGGTAATAAAATAACATACATAAGAAAATAACAAACTTTTATAATAATTAGGCCAGTGAAATGTTATTTTGGGGATCGAATACAGGTTGGCCCAAATTTAATGTTTGAACTTGTTCTTTACAGAGCAAGTTTGTTAAAAGTTAGGGCACCGAATAAAAGCTTCATTTCTGCGAATACCGTTCTGAGTGCTTTGTTTTAGGTTTTAACTAAGTTTTCTATGTGAAACTTTGTAACATTATTGCCGCTGAATTAGAAGTGACTGAACTTTACTTTGGTAGTCTTATACTGCATCTTTATTATTCTGTAGGTAGTAATAATAAAATTGGAATGGAAAGCCTATTCACTCGCCCCTTGAAGACTCAGACATTATTTGTATTTGCTTTGTTACCTTAGAAATTCGTCATTTATTTACAGATTTGGAAAATTTCTTTTTTGTTTAGTAGAGTACATATGCGTCACGGTTCGCTTCACTTAAATTTGAAGAAAAAATAAAATCTCTTTGGATTAAAAATAGGAGATGAAACAAAGAAATTTACCTTCATTGAACTCTGTTTTTTTGTTAAAATATTTAATTGTATAAAATAACTGTCTTTCTGTCTGTTATTTGGTTGTCTTTGTTTCTCGTATACATATATGCCATGTTCGAATCCAATTCGCACTTGAATTTTTAAAATAATGTACTTGTAGCGACCCTACATTTGTACAGTGTTTGTAAATAAGCAACCCTATTTTTGATAGCATGCCATATAAATACAACCTCTGTAATTCATTCATTCATTGGTATATTATGGCTGAAAACTATTTTCATCATATTAAGAGTTCTCTTTATCATTTAAACCTTATCGAAACGCATTCCTACACTGGTCAAGAAGGAAGCGGTAAATCTGTTAGTCGCTATAACCAAAACATTAAAAAACTCATCAGTTGAAGGAGGGTGGTAGCCAACCAAACATGCGAAACTTACAAACGTGTATCAGTATAGTCAAGATTAGATTAGATGATTTACGACTTTGAAAAAACTGGACTTCGTTTGACTTTTTTTCTACCTACTCGTATTATGTGGTATTAAAGTCACAGGAAAAATCATAGCCTTAAAAACAATAATAATTAGGTATCTAAAATGAGAACGACGCGGCTAATGTATCGGCTCGGATAGCGTAAACCTGTCATAGCGTGTTTCATTTAGACTCTGCCCCTATCCAAAACTATTGGAAAATTATTTTGCAAATTCGGTCACAGTTTTGGGTATATTTTTATTCCGGATATCCGATAGTTTCAGTTATGGCTACGGAGCTCCATAACATCCCTGGTTTACTTTAATTAACTTAATACTTTTATAGTAAAATACTTTTTGATTTCAACAAATTATTTATATCAAAATTAAAAATGAATATTTTTAGATAGTGAAGAATTGTTTCATAGTTTGATATCCACTGTTGTATGTAATTCTCCATCAACCGATATCATTCTAAGTGAATGGTTACAAAAAAAAATTGTAGTAGCAGCAATACATTAACTACAATTACATACATATGTACAATAACACATGCACGGAACAACGCATCCATTGGAAGATTATCGGCATTAATAGATACAATAGCAATTATGCAAGTCATGTCTCTGTATCCACATTTAATGGTCTAAGAAGCGCACAATGGTTGCTTCAGTTAATGGATTTCCTCACATTTGCGACTGAATGTACCTATTCCAATTATTTGCTTATGCGTAAGTGTGGGTAGTATTATACAGAGGGGGATGATCCCGGATTAGTTTTCTTTGTAATCATTGTGAATATAATTATAATAAAGAAATGGTGTAATAATTATCAACTTAGTTTCTTTCTGCACGGCACGAGGCTTGGATTGTTGTTGTTTTGGAAAAATATTTATGTCTCTTACGAAATAGCCGACAAGCAAACAAACTGGTTTATAAGTTAACTTATTCAGTTCATTGTTTTATTTCAACATCATTCATTGTTTATTTCGGCCGAAGAACTTTGGCGAATTCCATATCAATAATTAGATTAGCTGTAATGGTTATTAAACACCGGGGGGTTGAATGACTTAACATAACATATTACTACCCCTGCCAGCAAATGCGAAAATCGTGGTTCATAAAGGGGCAATACTAAACAAATTAACTCGAAACCTTCTACATTAATCTACCTAAATTAGATTACCGTGGTTCGAGAGAAACACGCAGCCCATTCGATGGTGCTACTTGGGGGAAGGGCTTGTTGGAAAAGTATTATCAAGACGATAATTATCACATCATTTATTATTATACTGTTCCTTATCACACACAATTAGTTATAACATTACTCCAATCTTTATTATATTATTCGTTATAACATTGTTGTAACAATTGTATTTCTTTTTTTCTTTTATTGTTACATTAATCGTTGTCATATTAACCATTATTGGACTATTCATTGTCATACCGTTCGCTATCATGCTATTAGTTTTCGTACCATTCGTTAACAACCTATTGATTATCAAACTGCTCATTACCTCGCCGTGAATCATCACAGTGTTTGAACACTTGACGTTCGTATACAGACAAATCATCGTAATGTGATGTTGAATAAAATATTCTCTTCCGATTTGACGTTTCTCTTGATTACATTATTTAGCCTAAATACATTGTAATATTAAACCTTATATTGTAAAATTACACCTTTTTCTGCATCTGTATTGTATTTGAATATAAATATGACAGACAAAAAAACTTTTTTTATTTTTTCAATTGTATACCAATATATATTCAATATACGTAGTATTTTAATTACTTACTGTAATTAAATGTCATTTTCGGTTTTCGCATCTAATTTACTTCATTATCATCATTATTGCAACCTATATTTGTCCCATTACTGGGTTCGAGTCTCCTCTCACAATGGCCATAGTCTCCCACGCTAGCCAAGTACAGGTTAGCAGACTTCACATACCTTTGAGAGCATCATGGAGAACTTTCAGGTATGCAGGTTTCCTCAAGATGTATTCCTTTATTATAGTAAGTGATAAGTTATTTGTAATATTATGTACATAATTTGAGAAGTTAGAGGTGCATGCGTGCAGGATTCGAACTCACGTCTCCCGTGTCGGCGACCTATGTATATTCAAACCACAAGCTAGCGAGCTATCCCTGCTCATGCTGCTAATTTAAAGTACTATTAAAAGTTAATTAAAATATATCACCCGAAAAGATGTACATGAAAGCAGATAAAGTTTCAAAAAAACTATAGATTACAGTTATGAAACATTTATTTACATGATTAACAATCCTTAACAATATATTTTTAAAATAATTATAAATTTAATACTAAGTCATTCTATTTTTTCTTTTTGGGCAGCAAGAGTATCAATAAGGTGACAACTGGAAACAAACAAACAAACAAACGATGAGTTTACATTTATTTTAATGCAGAATTATCAAATATTTAATAAAAAAAATATAGAAATGAAGTAAAGTTTCATCATTTTCATAATAATGATAAATCCTCGTCATGGAAATAGGAAAAATTCCATAAGAGGGTAGTTAAAATCTTTTATAGTTTCGTATGATTAAATATTTTCGTTACGAAGGAAGGTAAATGAACATTGTAGAATGTGGCATTCCGAGAACAAAGTTAGAAGAGACACTTATGCGTTCAAGCGAACTCATGCGTTGTCAATGCCCATGGTTACATAGACATCCTATGGACGGCATTTGTCACCGTCAGGTTCCTTCGTTCACTACTGGTATTAAGAACGTGTACTTACAAATCATCTGTCCAGCTAACGTAAAGAATGGTAACACGCAACTTATGTCCAACAGAATGGGAAAAGCCACGTTCCCGACAAGAGAACCGATTCTTCCGCTCGTCATCATGACGGATATTGCTAGCGTCCTGTAACAAAATGAATAAGCCCTACATTGACCCTACATGACATTCGGTGACGTTCATAAGAATTTGTGAACGATGATTTGGTTTGAAAACCTCCCCAGTAGAAAAAGTGTATTGTGTTGCGCAAAACCAGTAAGCAAAAGTGACTTTTTTCTTACTCAATGTTTCGAATTTAGGACGCCGTAAAATGCAAGTGATTTAGTGATGGTGCGTGGTGGGAAGCGTCGTTGACAGTGGTGCGCGCGCGATGTGAGATGGAGAGTGACGATGGAGCGAAAAGAACGTAGTGGGTCAGCATTATGGCAGTGGATATTGCACGATATATTATGATAGTGTATTTGGTGGTGCCTGGCATCATTATACCATAATGATGTCGGTGGTTTCAATTTTGTCTAAACTCTCAGGCATAACAAAGGCATAACAAAAAGCCTCTTTGCTTGTTGCATATCTTAAAAAAACTCTTTACTTTGAAATTACATTGTTCAGTACTGTGAAATAATTTATGTCTAGCGGTACTACATTTTCACGACAACGACGTACGAATTATTAGCTTCTATCCTCGAGTTGTGGCTATTTGTAAATAACATAAATTTAGGAGTTTTGTAGGGTATTTCACAAAACCATTGCGTTACCGATCCTCTCTCACATAAGGGTACAAACGGCGTCCGAACGGCGTCTTAGGTAAAGTACATTACACATTTACATTACATTACATTACATTTACAGTACATTGGTGCTTTTTCATCCATTAATACCCTTTAGCATACCGCACAACAATTAAATTCAGCGAGACGCTGTGAATGCAGTGACATTGAAATTTACTTCTAATACGCAATGTCCCATTGGCTCGCATGGAGCAATTTCATAGCTTGAACTTCTTAAAAGGACAGTGTTTTGAAATTCCGATTTATTAGCAGGGCAGGCCTAATTTAACTTTTATTTAAACTTTCCTATTTATAACTGTTTTTATTATGTAAAAATACACTGCACTGCATAAATATTTTATTTATAACTAACTGTATGCATCCTTTTGTTATTACACATGTATTGCAATAACAGAGGCATGTTAAATATTAATTTAATTTTACAACTAAACCTACCTACCTTACGTCCTATTTGATTCCTATTCTACAACCGAATTCAATTTCATCAATCATCATTTTACCCAGTAAAATAAACCGGATACAGGATGTTCAATAAATTACACAGGAAGCACAATTGACAAATCCATTGTTAATTTCTTAGCTGAAATATATTTTGTATAGACGAAAATACATTTGTATAATTAGACTTCGTTATAACAGCCCTCAAGGCCTCATTTGTGACCACAACGAACTACTAGCTCGAGAACAATGTATCAGAAAATCGTACAATTGTAGATTTAAATGTAAACACAGCTCCTATATTATGTTTGCTGGGACTACGTGATTAATTTCATGACATGAAACGTTATTAGATGGCAATGAGTGACAAATGAACAGCCACTAATAGCTTCGTTTCAATCACGTTCATTTATACAGACAGCATAAATTAGTATAATTCGCAGCTGTGTTAATAACACTGTATAATTATTACAATTGTGAGTGTGTAATCGTATATTTGTATTTAATATATTTAATTACTTTTCATATGGCAGTAATTTAAATCCAAAACTTCATTTCGAGCCTTACGCCCAATTTCTATTCATTGCCGACTACCGTATGATTTAGTTATTAATGACTCTATCTGCTCCGCGAAGAGATCCTAATTCGAGTTTTGGAACGAATGGACTTATCTAATAGATAAATGTTTGTGCAAGGTGACCTGCGATTAGGTAAATCGCAAGTACATGTAAATTAAAAGCAATTTTTTATCCAATAGAATAAATATCCATCAAACAGCGTTTGTAGGACATTGCCACTGCAACTGGTGCCAGAAAGAAACTTGAGAAGCTTCTAGATCCTGAGGGACGCTTCCCTAAGCCTATCTTGTCAATCAACTGTATTTCTTGTTCCTGAACGTCAACAACAGTGAGATGTTATAATAGCTTCTCAAAGCAGCTACTCGTATTTCTGGAAGCTTTTTTCATCATTCATGTCTTGGTCTCCTTGTAGCGAATCTCGTTCCGTAGCGAAATATGCGCCTCTCTCCATGGTATACCTGGTGATCTTGAGTTTACAATTAAGGCCAACAATATCCACATTAGCTTTACCTGTATTTTAATGTAAGTTTGTTGTCGTTTCCCGAATGCACTTAAAGCCGCGCATCCTCCTCTATGTGATCTCGTTCTCGGAGCTATTGTATAAATTTCAATATTCATCTCAAACGTGGATACACTGTCGTCCTGTTTACGCGTGGTATATTAAATATTAAAAATAACGCTGTTTTCCTTATTAAAAATGTACAAGTTACAAAACGCCTAGAGTTCGCTAACGAAGAGGAAATCGATTTTCTTTTTAAAAATAGATGCGAGTATTTGTTACCGCGCCTCGTCTATGTTACGTCAATGTAGATTACCTTGGACGCTACAGTCCCCAGAAAATGGCAAAATGATTTCTAGGTATCCAACCTTGTTTCAAAGTAGTAGTTCAAGGTTGTATTTGTCATTAGAATTAGAACCTAGACCGAAAATAAGCGGCGAGCGATAATTACTACAATTGTAAAATCCTTTTTTTAACTTCTGAAATTATGTTGATATAGCGATTCATTGACGTTTGCTTATATAGAAAATAATTGAACACGATTACATATAAAATTCACTTTTGGTGTCAAGTATCTCAAAGTTTCTCATTTTAAGAAATCCTATGTTGTGTGACTGGATGATGTTAGTGCAAAATGTATTGCAAAACAGAAAACCGAACAAAACAAAAGGTGGATAGGCTAATATTATAGTCTGTCAGACTAATGTATCAGTGAATGAAGTGTCGCCATATTCTCACCAAGAGTTCAATACATAACTGTCCAATTACTGGATTCGAGTACCTTTTCGTGACGTGAGAAGTGAATACAAGAATCCACCACGCTGACCAAATATGGATTAACACATTTAATTACCTCAGATAATATTAGAGAGAACTGTAAGGTGTTCAGCGTTTTTCATGTTATTTTCATTCACTCAAAGCAAATATAATTCAGTCGCCTCATTCGAGCGACCAATTTTCAAACCAATTGGCAACACTATGTACAGGTAATATTATTCGCTTGATGTGACACATCCCTTAACTTGTTAATCGTTTGCCGTTGTCTACGACTGACAATTATTTTGATATTAGGTGAAATCATTTTGATGAGACGCACAAATGATTTCCAAGTACGCTGTTATAAAACAAAAGAAAATGCTGATATCTATACTAATAAATAAAATTGGAGTGTCTGTTTGTAATATTAAAATAACCGCTTTTTACTACATGCATATGAATGTATATACATACGGTACATAAACCAAAATACTTTTTTTTACAATTTTTGTATATCTGTCTGTCTGTCTGTCTGTTTGTTCCGGCTAATCTGTACCGATTTTGGTGGGACTTTCACTGGCAGGTAGCTGATGTAATAAGGAGTAACTTAGGCTATTTTTATTTCTACTAAAAACCTCTTTTGTTAAATTCGACACGAACGAAGTCGCAGGCACAGCTAGTATAGAATAAAAATGTAAAAGGACATATTTAGACTTACAATACGGGATGTAAAAAAATGCAAAAAATGATATATTTCATATTGAAACTAAGTTGCCTAATTAGCCACAATATGTGGCTTTTAATATGTTACTTTGTTATAGTTCTGTAAGGGGCTCCATCGATCCTCGAATCCAAACCATTCTCCCTTGTTAGTGGTGCACCTTGCTGAGTAACGAACGAGGTAATGTCGAACGGTCTTTCGGTTTGGAGTTAGCTGGGTTGTAAAATATCCATCTTAAAATTAATATTACATACATATATATTAATATTTCTTGTGTTAGGGTGTGCGTTGGAGAATCAATTCTACAGTATACTTAAATAACTGATTCAAAACGAAGTAATTTAAAAATTCCATTAGAACTATATAGTTTAATATAATTAGCACCGGAATAAAGTTCAAATTGATATGTATGTATGTTTGCGTGTATTTAGAAATATAACAAATGGACGTTAATTTAGAAGTCCTCTTAAAAAGCGAACTTACCTCGTTGTAGTGGGAAATAATTCGATAGTAGTTGCCTGAGACAGACTCATGATTGATTGGGCCATGGAAGTGTCTATAGAGAACAAAGCAACCATCGCCCATTTTGAACTGGACCACCGCAGGCCTAACGTCGCCGCTATAGAGACGCAACTGGCAAATATCAACAGATTCTTCTTCCCCACTCTGTTTACCGAAACTCCTGTTATCATGAACGGGATGAGACATACGCATCCTAAAATTATGCTGTTCACGTAGGTGATGGTACCGCTCTTTACCTGGAATAAATAAAGTTACATATTAGTACATAATACCTACCTCGTTTAAATAACCTCAATGATTTATTGGAAAAAAAAACAAGCAAAGTAAGTTTTGACAAAACTCTTTTGCAAGTCAAATAACGCTATCGCTTCAAGGAATCCTTTCCGTTAGTAGTCTCAAAAGAAGAAGCAGCAAAAACTCCCGAGACGGTTTTTCCTACTCGTGGTTACATACAACTCTCACAACTACTTTTGGTTATTATATTAACACCATATTATTACTAATAACCTTTCTACATAAGTATTCATTTAACATGAGTTTTTTGTTTGGTTTCATACAATTATTTTTTTTAACATAAATAACATTCTTTAAAATAGTTAACATAATGATGTCTTTAAAGAGATCGTTAAGCGAGTCCTTACGGGCTGAAGTTGTAAATGGTCCATGCTGCTCTTATCTGTGAAATTAATTCTGACTTAATATTAGGAATGGAGCCCCACAACAACAGACCATAGGACATTATACTGCGAAAGTACTCTAGGGCACAACACTATAGTTTTATTTCAATTGTCACACTAGAATTCCCTGTGTCGAGAGACGTTTAAAGAGATTGTTAAAACAACCGAAACCCGGAAATAAATAAAATCGTAAGATTTCATACAATACATAAATGACAAATGTGAACCATAGACGGGACCCTAGATAGAAACTGAACTCGGATACCTTCATCCACTAAGAAGTCACTGATACATCAGGCTACAGATATAGGTGTTGTCATATTTAAATAGTAAAGTTTAAAAATAATAAATCAATCAAACGTTACTGGTATACAAATGTCCGAGCCAGGCGTCTGGATACTCCTCATCCTTAGATCCTCCGTGTAACTGTCCAGCATAACGCACAAGTCCTGGTTGCTTCCTTCGTAGTGCTCAACGATCGTCGACAGCTGCGGAAACCACAGCCTAATTATATTGTACCTGAAAATTAACATTTTATGCCTCTTCGGTACTCATTAAAGCGCTTCTCTTAGTAGTCTAAGTCTATTACCCTCGATCGATGTATCCCATAAATAGCATCGTATTAAAAAATAGAGAGACAATTCTAAAAGCTTCTGAATTCTACACTGACGTAACATTCACGGCGATATGCAAGTGAAAACTACCTAACATTATCGGCGCAATGAACTTTATCGGTCGGTTTCAAAAATGGTGGATTAAGGACTTGAGTAGCTTATTGCTAAAAAAATTAAACGCATTTGGCCACAATCAAAGGTGAGGTTTTTTTTAATAATGATATTTCGTGAGATTTATTTGAAAATCCACTTCTGTTTCATTACAATGATATTTCATGATTAATAAGGGCTACTGTATTTCGCTGTTAAACTCAATCAATTAGCAATATACAGTATCATATCAATATATGTATCACACTAATCGATTATTTGAAACTCGTACCAACTAAATTACGAAATTGAATAACTGAAAAACTCACTTGATTAGGAGCAATTTATCGACCGCATTATTCAAGTGAGTATTGATACACTAAATCGCCGTGGCCGAACTTCGATGCAAACAAATCGAACAAATGCGAAAACACATTTAACAAGATACTTCGAACAGTTGCTCTAAAATCTTTCACTGACTCTACTATGAAGATGTTTTAATGGTGTTTCAAGCCAGTGATACAAATCCAAAACACAAAAATCATTCTCGTGTCCAGTGTAAGTATATAGTACGTGAGTAATGCGATTACAACTAATTTAATTTTTTTTTAACTGTCTACTCGGCGAAAAGTGACCGGGCAACTCGTAAAAAATGTATAATATATACATATACTGCCTTGGTCGATTTTTTAATTGAAATATAAATCTAAATCCTAATGCTTCAAAATTAAAAGCTATTTATTTCATTTTCAGCGTTTATTCATACCTAAATATAAAAAATATACTCAACAATAAAATTAAAACATTAAACAATAAAATACCAAACATTAAGTCTACCCTAAAATATACGGCGACTCGTCTCACATCTGCAATATAACGAGATCCAGATAAAAAAAAAACCCGCTTTCAAAACGTGCCGGCTATTCAGAATTCACTTTCCCTAATTTCAGAATGTTCTTCGAAGATATCTTTTCAAGATATCTCTTGAATGTTAACGCGTGTTAGAGTGTGGAGAGACATGTACAAGAGACTACATTGCTTAAATATTTATATCAATTTTATGTGGGATTCTACAGAAAGCTGCACTTCTAGCTCGGACTCGGGAATTTTTTTGCCTCTCCAGCGAAGTGGATTTAAGTTATTTAATTCGAGAGGCGGAATTTTTGCTGCATTTTTGCATATGTGTGACATGAATATCTATGTTATTACGGTTAGTGATTAGATAGTTGTGACAATTACCTATCCTTCCAATTCATATTCCCCATGCCTGTGTGATTTTTTTCGCTCACCATGTTATGCTTGCCATACAACTTATATGTAAGTACTACAGTACAGTATTACCTATGTAACTATTACAAAATTGTCGTCATCTTCAAATTAAGTACTATTTATGTCATGGTGTAATCATTACATAATTACTACAATTGACAAAATCATATTTGAGTCTACAAGTGTTATAAAAATATTTACTTTCATGGAAAATTCAAATACAATAAATTTTCGTACTTATTACGTTTATCATTAATTCAAATTTTCTTAAACCTAATCATTTCGGGTTTTAAAAATCTTTAACTACACGTAAGGTTTGAAATTGAAACACTTGAATGGCAGAAAAATTACTACAACGTTACAAAGAACTATAAAAAATATAAAAATTAGTTTTGACTATTCAGACTGATATATAAATAATATATCGTTAAAATATTGTTACAATAAACATTACAAAGAAAGTTATTAAAATGAAATATTAAATCTAAAGTTTTGAAAATACATATTGTTAAAACAAATTTTCATTGGAATTACGTTGCCTAATCAATTAATAGCTGTTAATTAATCAATTAATGGCTGAGTACAAAACAGACGAAATGTATCTAAGATTTTCTCTAAAAGACTCATTGACCTCTGTAACAAACAATGTTAAGATAAAATATTGTTACAGTAAACCTTTCATCTATTGTTATAAAAAAGAAAAAAATAATTAAAAAGTTTTGTTTTTTTTTATTCATGTAATTTATATATCGTGGAATCGTTATAGTGCCAAAGTAAATATATTGTAAATGTGTGTACAGATTGATACTGTACAATATTTCTTGTCGAGGTCGGGAGTTAAATGTTCGGGAGTGATTCTATTCAAAATTTGGACTGTAACAAACTATTTTTATAAAATGTCATTGTATGTATGATATACTATTTTCTTCACTAAGCAACGAATTATAATCGTTACAGATTTTTTTTATTATCTTTTACATTTAAAATATATTTACCCGGTAACACTTACTATCACACTCTGTATTCATACCATAAGAGTACGAAAGCGTTCATAAATACATATTTATCACAACCCATGCAACTTTTGCGCGGTAAAACCTTAATCTCACTACTCAACGTCAAAACTGATTCTTCAATCAGATTATTAAAATGAAAGTATTATGGTTAAATTAACCGTTACAACATCATAATAATCTCGCCGAGGAATAAGCTATGTTTGATCTATGTGATTACAGAATTACTGTGGGGGGTTTGCTCAACGTTGCTGAGCTCAATCGATAGCTTACAACTGACACTAACAATACGGTTAAGATCGATTTCACGATGTATTCTCATTAACCTCATTGGCGATGTCTCCATGACCGTGTACCAGGGACGCCAATAAAAAAATTGAATGACTTCCCGTTGTTCCCTTGGGAAGACAGCCTCCAATGTCTTTTGCTACTTTTTCAACGACAAAAACTTTTAGTAGTTTAAACTTAATTTCAAAAAATTTTAATCTACTTACAAAACCATAGTACAGAAGTTAATGGAGCTCAAAAGCAACAGGTACAAGACGAGCGGTTTCTTGAACATCGGTTTAATATTCTGCAGGCCCTGGCCGAGCTGCTGGGTCAGGGTCGGAACCTTCGGATCCGGGGCATCGAGTATTGTTTGCTTCTCTTTGTTTTTCCACATGTTTCTATACTGGAAGGTATGGTGTATATTATGTACATAGATATATTGTTTTGTGGGACTTTACCTGTTTAGCGTGCTAATGTGATTATTACTTACCACGTATAAACAGTGTTATTATATATTCTATTTTAAATCCCCCTAACTGCTTGACCATAGATGTACTTGTAAATTTAGATGTTATCGGGTGGAGTAAAATTAAAAAAAAATAAGGTTTTATCAATTGTGAATATATTAAGATATTGTAAGGATCGATAAGCTATTGTAAGGAAATTATGAGGGGAAATGATTAGTGGGTATTTAAAATGGATGCTATCAATTGAGATTATGATATCGTTGTATCTTCAAGTGAAGTATTTTACATTTGAGGGCTGAGTGTTTGAGATATATGTATTAATAAATGAGTGTATTATACATTATCTGCGTTTATGTGCGCGCGAAAGCGCGCCTTGTGTGTGCGCGCGCGCTTTTATGTGTGCGCGTGATTGTATTTAAAATTTATATTTAAAATTGCGTGTTTTTTCTTTCTAAAATAATCAGTCATTTTGCAATACAAAACATTTTACAGTGTATACAGATTAATAACTTTTTCCTACTTTAACTCTGGAGAAAATCAGACAAAGAAACACAGATTAACACGCGAGTGTTCTGACAAGGATTGTTTGTTTTATTTAAATTCAAAATTATTCGATAACCTAAAATAAAATAATTCATTAACTAAAATAAGTGTATATAAGTAGGTCCTTGTGCAGTACCCAAAACGCTGGCAGCATTCCCTCGTTATAAAGCAATGTTTATACGCAGAGCGACTTCCAGCTGTTGGCTCGCATGTCTAAAAGTTATTTTGTCTTTGATAACTTAGACATTTGGTAAACACACTGATGCTTATCATATTTTGCTTCTACTAACGTTTCGAAAACGTGCTTTAGTATTGAGGAGAAGAAACGGCGAAAAGACTCCTCAGTACATCTTTTAAAATAACATATCGCAATTACAAAGTAAGTTGTAACCTGCGCGGAACTTGTTCCGACATTATTATTTCCAGGCGTCCTTGTCATTAATATATTCATCTATCCTATATATTGTAGGATACATATAATTAGTACTTTAGCACGTCTCTTAAAAGGTCCAATAGGTAACTCTCGTTCCAACTTTGGGACCTTGTTGTACAAAGAACTCCAAGCCATATAAACGAACGCTGAACCTTATGAAGACGATATCGTCTTCATATGAAGATGTAACCAAATTATGCCTATTTCTTGTTGTTGTTTACACGAATGTGTAAAACAAGAAATATACATATTGATTATACGAAACCCTAAAACCTAAATGTCACAGCGTAAGTAACATATTTATAATCTATAGTGCTGAGATAAAATCACACAATAGCCAATGTAAAGGTTTTACTGTGAAATGATTATTCATAAAAATTACTTGGCGATAACAAAGTTTAATAAAGATAATACTAATAATAAGCCACGTATTGACGCAACCATCTGTTACGCGTGTAACCATTATTGAAACTTTGAAGGCAACGCAAATTTGCTGTTTCAAACTTGGGCCTGACTTTTGGATCTTGAATAATTGTTTAGTTTTAATCAAACTTAGTAATGACAGTTTGTTATCTATACATTCTATTGAAACCTTAACCGTGAAACGTCCTTAAATAATAATAATAATTATTATTAAAATTTTATCGACATTAAAACAAGAGGGTCTTCTAGTTTTGTGTGTATTTTGTTTTATGTATTTATTATTTAAAATTTGATGTATTTTTGCTTTGGTTTGACATCATTAGCTTTACTGATATATTATATAGCCGAACATATGCGCAATCACGAGTTCTAACTACATACCAATTTTCATTGAGATCGGTCAAGCCGTTCTTGAGTCATAAGTCAGGGACATACAGACAAACAGATAGGCAGACAGACAACATTTTTTAAACTGGTCAAATTGATGATTGAGTTATAAAACGAATAGTTATCAAGAAATTTGCCAAAAAAATTGAAAGAGACACTATATTTTTATATAGTACCTAACATAGATGATATTAGCTGCAGCCGCGCAATCAAAACTTTATTTACTGCCCTCTTCATTATGATGTCCATATTTTTATATCGAATTTCATGTCCATATAATGTGCAATTATCTTATTCGCGGGAACAGATCCATTCCCCGGGATTAAAAGTATTCTGGCTTATAATATGACCCATAATATAATCTAACCAGAACTTGTAAATATTATCCAAATCTGTTCAGTGGTTTGAGAGAAAAGAAGAAGGTTTTAAACTAAATTTAAAGTCTCCATTAGCTCATGACACTCATTATTAGGCATGCTTATAACGATGACGTAATATTTTGATTTGCGGCGTTCCAAATTCAAAACGCCTTTCATCACTGGGTGAGCAAAAATAACTCTTGTTTAAAGCAAACATACCCTTTTGAATCAGAAAGTTGAAAATATATTGTGACTTAAATCACTCCTATAAGCAATTATCATTGGTTTATCATACAAACACTTATTATACTTCTTAATAGCTTATAAGCGATATTATACACTTCAATAAGTTAAAATGGTATAAACAAAGAAACAGATGCAGTTGCAATGTTATTATGGATATAACTAAAAACAAGTTATACGACTTTTAAGCAAAGGCAGCAGCACAGACTCATCCAGCCACTGCCCTTTTTGGCTTGTGACGGGGAATTACGGGTCTCAGGGGTCACCCTTTTACCCGGGCGTGGACTCGGGAGAACGAGAGTCTCCCGGTGGAGGGCGGGGACCCCGCTGTTTAGCGGGGAATCCTATTCCGTAAGGCTCGCCAGGTCGCAGCCAATAGCTCCCCAGATGGACGGGGAGCTAATCCGGCCCTAAAAGCTCCCGCGGAAGCGGG
>PDGT01000070.1:1449902-1502925 GCA_003671415.1 Megathymus violae | reverse complement strand
GATGCCCTTTCCACCAGGAAAGGGATACCAATTTCGCGTCGGGCAGTGCCCGGTCGCTTTTTTTGAATCGAGGTCGTGGTCTTAGAGGGACTGTACAATTCAAAAATTTAGCGATCGTAAGCAAAGGCACACGTGAAAAGCTTTTTTTAGAGATCTGGGAATGACTGTTGCGAAAAACTTGTACTATATTCATTTTACATAGTGAATGAGTGACTGACGTCAGTGAGTTCGATGTGTAACTATATAGTACAATTTATTATTTAGAGATATGCAGTCGTATCTACCATGATAAATATCATACAGAAGCAAGGCTATAAGCTGCACAGGTATCAATATTTACGATGCTCGATTTTATACTCTGATTCCGTGGCTTTGACCTTTGAAATGCTTTTGGGACGTCGATACATAAATGATGTACACATTTATGTGAAGAGTTCGTCGCACCGATCGGTCGTCGGCACCACCTTTGGAATTATGAACGTAGATTGCGCACGAACTAACGATGATTTACGAACGAACGCACGAACTAATGATGATTTACGAACGAACGCACGAACTAATGATGATGTTAAGTTGTACATTCTTCTGCTTCTTTATTTTAGCTGGCAATACCAGCTATATTGTTACAACATTGTAAGTTCCGTTTGGACTTAGTTTAATAATGTGCATTTTATAATGATAAAAAAGTACATTTTATATATCTTATAATAAAGTTTTTGATTTCAGCAGGCCGTTTACATCTATCTACACATATAATAAAATTCTAACTGATCGCTTTCTGTACATGAACGATATATGAGAAAAAATATTATAAGGGGCCTTCATCAACGCAATGGAACTCAAACCAATAGTTGTTAGAATTTTAGTTCCTTTGTGTGCGCGTTTGTTCGCGCTAATCGACTCGAATCGAATCGACTAACCTAATCGAAACGACTTAACTGATGTCGTTTCGGTTCACACTAATATATTTCAGTAAGCATCACTCAATATTTAAAGATTGTTTTCTAGCGATCCGTCCATAAATAAAAAAGTTATAAATGATTGCTGTAATTTGTAATTCATACAACGAGAAAATCATAGTCCTAAAACAATGCTCGTGCTATTTTTAAGTGTAGTTTTTCTGCAGCGAACTGAGCGCAGTTTGCTAGTAGAAATAAAAACAGACACGAATCAGTTTTGACGCTGCTAATGGGGAATATTCAAGTGTGATTTTTATGCTCTTAATATGAAACTGTTAATAAATATTTTCATCACAGAAAAGTCATTAACTTTCTATTAATTTTTAAAATTGAGATTATGTTTGGGCCGTTCAAACGCTGCGGTTATGGCGCGATTCGTAGTGACGTCAGCATCCGTGAACAGTTCAGAATGCTTTGTTTATCTTTAGTGGGATATTATTATTGTACATTTTTAGCTGTTTAAAAGTATGGTGATAAACATGGATAAAGAATAAACGTTTACATTGCAAATATGACTTTGGAAACACTCATGACACGAGAACAAACATTTATCTGTCACATATATATCTGCCCCACCCGGAATCGAACCCGGGGACCCCTCGCTCGGCAGGTAGTGTCACCACCAACTGGGCTATGGGGTCGTCGTGGAGATGGAACCGTTTTGGAAATAGTGTCTTGTGCCGTTATGCAAAGGTAATTTAAAAAACACTCCCAATGAATCGAAAGTACGATAAAGAATGCGCCTTATGAAAAATGTTCAGTGAGCTCGCAGAAATATTAAAAAAGTTATGAATTTAATATGACAATTCGTAAAAACAAACAGTAATTACAAAATCACCTAGCCTTCTCTACTTTCTTACACGCTTACGTCACCATTTTGTCTAGCCGTTGCGTGCGTTTTGGTAGTGTACATTACCTTTTTGTACTCACTTTTAATTAACTAATATTGTACGTTATAAAACTCTTTAATATAATAATATTATAGGCATCATTCTTTAGCAATGAAGATTAGAAATAAAAACATTTAGTCAATATTTCAATGAAACATATTATTGTGCTCTATTGAATCAACGTAAAAACTGCCATATTCATTTAATAATTATGTCTATCATAATTGTATGGATAGGATTACATAGCGAGGGACTTCAGTTTAAGTATTTATCGCGACATCGAAGTCTAGTACAGTTGAATAATTTTGCATTAACGGGACGGTTGTAATAATTTTAAGCGGATAAACTCGAGTGCCAAAACTAGTCTATGGTACTGTTATACTTCACTGCACACTATCTTCAGTGATATCATAGACACGTAGTAATCACCGTCAGCCATAAAGTCGATATAAATTTCAAACCTAAAACGTGGAATCCAAATCAAATAAAAAAAAAAACTACCGACTCGTAACTTCGCCAACACTGCTGATAAACTTCAATTACATAGTTTTGCCAACACATGAAGTTCGTTTTTTGAGATCGGTTAAAAATTTAAGCCGCGGACCGTACAACACAAATGCGGTGCCCACCTAAATTTTAACATGCGCCGTCTGTTTATTCCGGCATTAAGGCGAGTGGCGCAAAGTGGTACGCCATTACGGTACGCTTTCCGCAGCGGCGTGTTGACACATTTGCGCCGTGCTTGATCAATTGCGGAACGCTTGAAAAGTTAAAATGTACTGTTGAGAAACAATGGGTTTATTGTTTTGATTAATGCTGCCGCCGCATAACTCGGTTGACATTGTGTCTGGGTTATTTCTGTAGTAACTTTTTAGGAGTCATGCACTAGTTGAAGAGTTATGTTATTATGAATAAGCCAGCCTTATGTTATAATTCATTGAGGTATAATTAACTACTTAATAGAGCAGACAGTGCGAAGTAAATTTTGCGCTATGAATTGAGGTCCAGGGGACCTCAAGTCCTATTACTATCAGGTGATCCATCTGCTCGTTTGTCGGCTGAGACAAAAAAAAGTACTCCATGTAATTGCGATCCAATAATACCACAGAAGGAAGCCTTAATAATGCTTATCGTTTTCCAAGTTTATTCTTCTTTAGAACTGTTGTGAAATTGTGAATGAATGTGTGTTGTTGTTGTGTGTGTTGTGTGTTTAGAACTGTGTAGTTGAACTGAGCCAATACAACTAATTAACGACACTGACACACAAGCCATTCATCAGAACCGAGAGATTATACAATACCCAACAAAGTTTGAACGATTAAAACGTTTCAGTAACAAAGAGAAAGCGTAGATACTTTGGCCGTTCTCTGCACCCCGACGTGTGTCAGTCTATAGTAAAAGCTGCACATAATACGCTCCTTTGCACTTTGGATCTAGGACATAATCTCTTCATAAGTATACATCGCGACCATGTCACTGAACCTGTGATTGAATTATAAAATGTTATATATTTATTATGAATTATAATATCATAATTATTAATTGCATTATTTATTATGGAAACTGTGAAATATTTTTTACGTTTACGAGTGCAGTGTCGAAAGGTCAGTAAGAAGCAGCTTCGTCGTTTCAATCTTGATGGCTAGGCGTTGTCAAGCCTTTCTAATTACGAGCGTCCATAGTGGTGACCACTCACCATCAGGTACGACATTTAGCATGTGCATGTCTCTCAGCAAATGTAAAGTAAAAAACCACCGTAAAATAATATCTGATAAAATTCAACTGCTCACTATTAACTTAGAACAATTTTCTTTAAGTAACCTATACCCGCAACATTTAAATATCTATATTGGACATAGTTATCGTACTAAATATTACAATGCCAATTAAAAAAGGAAGAAAATTTGCCAGCGAAAATGTCTATTTTCCGTCACATTGAATGCGTAATGCAAACGTGGGCATTTGAATTCTACCTCGTTAACGTTTGCCTATACATGTTACGTGCACATATACATATTGTACTGTAGTTTTGTTACCAGTGGTACAAATTTACAAGCGATCTAATAAAAAAGCTGATCAGAATACGTCTTCAATTAAATGGTATGAAAGAATAGGTATACCTATACGTAAATTTTTTAAATGATTAATTATTGATATTCTAATTTTAACTTTTCTCGGGGATGGTTGTCCAAATTTATCAGCCAATAGCAAGGCTTGATCTTTGAGTAAGCAGCGACCAATTGCGAGTCTCAATTATGCGGGGTACTTTGCTAAAATTCGGAAGCAAAAAGACCTAGAAATTTTATCTTAATACGTTAAGACTTTACTTTACCTAAACTAACATTATTCCTAATGTTATATCTTGATCTTAATGTGATATCTGGAGATCCCGCAGGAGAGGTAGAACTATCGTTTGATTTGAGTGTAGCCAATAAGAAACAGTAGTATGATACAAAGGCTGGCAACAGGCGACAGTAGAACGCCTAATTTCTCTCTGAGAAGGTGACTTTCTGTGACGTGAAAGCTAACGAACGAATAGCGTGAATAGTCAAGGTACCTAACCGTACATCTTTGCTTTGGTATTCGACCTTGCCAGAACGACCAATGCCAGTATATTTCTAAAGTTTAAATTCGTATTCCGGCCCTAAGGCAAGGCCGTGTCGACACGCACATTGTGTGAGGAATATGCGGATAAATTTACCAGGTAAAGTCCATTATATGAAAGGTTGCCTTTCCCACACCTCGTTAGAGACATTGGATCTGATACCAAATTAAGTCTACTCAAGAGATGCCCATACATCTATTGAACTAAGGCTTTCAGAGGACATGTTTAATATAAAAAAAAAATTACAAAAATCTTAGTCATGTCAAAAATACCGCAAACCTCATAACGGAACAAAAATGCAGATTTCCGAGGATTATATTATCACTGAGCAATTAATAATATCAAGCTTCTATTTCAAGTAATTACATCCGACTTCGGCACGATTTTGCTAGATAACGTTGAACATAAATTACTGCGGGGCCTATCTCATAGTTATATTGTATTCAGAAAATATACGACGCGCACAGACCTAATAGGATTTACAGATAACCAACTCCACCAACCAGTCTAATACTCATTTATACCTAGGAGTATGTTTAGTGGTAAGATGCGTTGTGCAAGTCCGCTAAGAAACATATCAATTTTTGAAGTGCTAACTTCTATATGCGCGTTAGACGATTTTTTGTAGGGGAAAATCTTATGAGTTCGCGTCAGCAACATGCTGATATTTTTCTTTAAATTGTGTTTTAATTTGATTATTACTTTTAATTGTTTAATTGCCAGATTATTATGCAGTACAACAGTAAGAACTAAATATGTTAAAATATTTACTATAATATATATATACCTACAAAAAAAGAATGATAAAAAAATTCAAAAACTAAGCATTTATTTAAAAATATTATCATTATTTATATTATGATTCGTTTATGATTATTTAGTTGTATGATGAAAATCAGTCTAATGTTAATCCGTTTTTTTATATATATAACGAGTAAGCGTTAACAGAGTATCATTAGTTTTCCTAAAACAACTTTCCACATCATACCGAGTACTCAAAATTAAGTTAAACTTCTGTGATGAATAGTGAGTAACTTTAAAATTATGAGCTTGCGAACTAGTGCAAATTAATGTGATAAATTGAGCGCAGTTCGCGTTACGCGATGGTGTGACGGGCGGACGACTTTTTCCGTGATTGTTTCTCATCACGTTACAGTCTAAAAGAATATTCTAATGACAGACGGTGTTCGCTAATTAGAACCGCTAATTAAATTTCGTATCTGCTGAGAAAAAGTGTTCGTACTCGTATATATATTTTTAACATTTAATTTAACCGGAGCTTATTTTGTGTAAATATAAATTATTTTAATTTACAATTTCATATATTTTTTACGTACAATGTCACCTATGAGATGGGTTTCAATAAAACAAAATAGACCATCTTCGATTAACGCTCTCAGAACTGAAACAATCATTAACCTAACGTAACCTCACTAAGAATACTAGCTGGTCAATATATTAAAGACAATTATTTCTTAATAACTATAGTCACCGATTGGATATTATTTTACAATTAAATACTTGTATTACAATAAAATAAACGTAAATTTATAAACAATGTTTCCGTTCGTCTGATAATATCTGACTGTATAATGAAACAATCACAGGACACAAATATTATATTATAATCACAAAAAACAATGATACATATGAATTATACGACGCGTGGTATCTCAACAGTTCATATGATCATGAAGCATCTGACGGCAATTGTTGCGTACATCAACAACGCACGCATGAGCGACACTATTTTATTCTATCGCATTGTATTTAATGTATACGTCGCTCTCTTTCGCTCCACTACACAGCGTCGGAGCTGCTTAATTCTTCTCTTTCATGTAACGAAATGTGTCTAAACGTGACGTGTCCTTGGAATTTCACTCTGTACTAACGCCTTATCATTGAATCGCCGCCCAAGTTTCATTTTAAAAAGATATAAAGGTTAACACATTAAAATTCATCAGATGTTGAAGTGTAAAAGTTGTAAATTATAATAAAATAATTTGTTGTCTATACATGGTTTTTGATCATCATCAACATCATCATCATCTCAGTCGGACAACGCACACTGGTGGGCATAGGCCTCCGCCAAAGTTCTCCACAACGATCGGTCCTGCGCTGCCCTCAGCCAGTGGCTACCCGCGACCTTCACCAGATCGTCGGTCCGTCTCGTTGAGGGTCTACCCACTGAGCATGGTTTTTATTGTATTTAAAGAACGTAATTTCAATGACATAACGATTGAAATAACAATTATAGGTGTTTTATGTAATATATAATATTAAAAGAGACCCTTATCTTCGTTCATGACAGTAAATTCATTTACTGAAGTTCGGAGCTGCTTCTTGGCTGGAAACGCATTTTTAACTCCTCTGATTCCATGAATATCATTGGGCACCAGTGAAAATTTACTATCCCGTGACCTGGTTAGTTATTTGCCAACTTAGAACTGTAATTACCACCTAATATCTTTTATCGATCAACAACTTTGACATACTTTATAGCGACCGTTTCAAAATCAACGTATTCTAGTGTATAATTTGAATATTCTTACCAGAAACGTCTCCTCCGACTTTCCGGTGTTCTGTTTGTAAATTTTAATCAATATCTCCCGCGCCTCGGCGTATCTGTTTTGCGTTATGTAGTACTTGGGACTCTCAGGCAGGAACATGTAGAGAATGCATGCAAAAAGCGACCACAGCGACATCAGTAAGATATAGTAGTTCCAAGTATGAAGCACTGAAAGTCAATAAGGGTTGTTATGCCGTGAAACAATTTGGTACATGCGTCGTTATTCGTCTTTACATTTTTGTCGAAGTAAATTCTGACGTCACTATTTAAGTGAAGTATCAAAATTTTAGCATAACGTGGAATAATTTTGTAAAGAAACGTTCTTAAATGAAGATATAGAGACTAATAAAATATGGACAAAAATAATTGTATGTAGTAAGTAATAATGTTAAGATATATATGTATATGTATGTAGTAAGTAATAATGTTAAGATATAACAAAATTCAATTAAAAATTACAAATGATGTGTTACATACTGAACACTTGACAAGAAGATTGTTGATTAATTAATATGTATTAAATTAATAATTATTAAGGTGACGTTTGTGCTTAGTATACGTCATAAATCAGAATTTGCAAACTGCAAGTCATAAAATTGTATTTCCATTTACAACTATTGTACTTCATTGGACTTGAAAATTCGCTTTATTTGCTATTTTGAGTATTAGCTAAACTGTATTGTTAATCATGCACATAACGAACGATCACTCCCATTGAATATCGGTGGGCTCTGTACTATACTTTTATACCCGTTTATACATGAATGTTCATCGGGTTCTCTAGAAGGTTTTTTTCAGAATCAACCGAGAATTTGCTCATTTGTCAACTAGTTACACAACAAAATGTTTGCAGGAAAAAAACTTAGTATTCGATGTTACGAGTCACGCAATAGTAACATTACCTTACAGTATAAGTGCCACAATCCGCATGTAAATGAGGAATTTATAGATATTCACAAACTGAAAATAATATTTTAGACAAATTTCTACGAATAGCTGAAGGTAATGGTATTTTAAAAAGTTTATTGATATTATTACCAGCCACTGAATACTGGACTTATAAAATATTTATAACAATATCTCTGGCGTCTCCAATTCTAGGTACCAATTGTTAAATATTTCTTGCAATATATATAATAATAATGATATACGATGTCAGTGCTTTTTATCTTTTTTTACCTCCATCTATTCAGTTCTACCCAGACACTTTTTAATAATTAAAAAAATCTGCAATCATTATTTTATTGATTTAATTATATAAAATTATTTCATAAATTTGATTTTCAAATATCTAATTAATTAAAATGCTTCTATTTAAAATACGTGTAGTCTCTGTTAAATCGCTTCACAATTATGCAACATAATAGAAAAGGCAACACCGATCTGTTACTCATAGCCATACACGGAGCGTTTCTCTTGCAATTGAAAGCCAATTGTTTTTCCCGGGTTGATTTAAAGGAAACCTACGTCATACATTGTGTTGTCGACTGTTCTGCCTCCAGTGAACAATCCACCAGATTAAGATAACGTTCAGTGTTAGCGTTTCTTATTAAATGAATATAGTAAATGTGGATATCAGCAGCTCTTTTCAGATCTTAATATAAACGAGAAGCATAATCCATACTTTGATTCAATATTTTAAAATATGTTAATGGGAATCGCTGAAGTTTAGAAGCGATTATAACTAATTTTTGTCGTCGCTGTCGTTGTCGTTGTCGTTGTCGTTGTCGTTGTCGTTGTCGTTGTCGTTGTCGTTGTCGTTGTCGTTGTCGTTGTCGTTGTCGTTGTCGTTTTCGTTGACGTTGACGTTGTCGTTTTCGTTGACGTTGACGTTGACGTTGATGTTGTCGTCGTACGTAAATACGATGATGAAGTGTGCTGTGCTACTGTAGCTGCAATTTACTGTCGCATCGTTGCACTCAATAAAAGTAACTAACAATTTCTTAGATTTTTGATTAAGAAATTACGTTTTGAAATTGATTAAATCACTTTTTCACAGTTGTCGATCCCACTTAAATTGATTAGTACAATCTCAAAGAAGATTAGTCCAATTCAAAGTTATTCCTACACATAAACTTATTCCTATACATAAGGATCGAAATTAATGTCTTATTGTGAACGTATCGTTGTGTTTAAGTATTGTTTCTAAATCTCGCTAAACCGGTATACAAAGTTTTCTGGAGGGACTTAGAAACTCGTTTCACGGCAGAATTAGCAGGTGTCTGGGTAGTTAATCTGGACTAATGATAAATCTGTAGACGGGCTGAATCTGTATATTAAATGTTAGGTCGGTTCTGCAATCGAAATAGATGCTAAAACATATTTTTTGAGCTATGCTGTTAACAAAAGTCAAGCTGATACCGGATCTTATATTTGACACACAATTAATTGTATTTTTGATGTTGTTTTGATCTTTTCCGCGATGTAGAAGATGAATTTAGAAAAGAAAGGCTGGTAAATAATGTTATGAGCGTTTCTTTTACTTATTTTAATATACAATTATGCATGTTGCTATAATTTAGAGTACCTACTAAAAAAAACCGCCCCTAAAAGGATAAATAGAGGTAAACAAGAAATTTATATGACAAAAATGAGTAATATTTATAATAGTTATGTAGGGAATATTATCCCCGAAGTCAAGTTAGGTAGCATACTGATAACATGTCTTTTTATTAATAGGTACGCACTCACCAATCAGTCCACCAAACAAACTATCATTCCAGTCTTGGATGAGGATACCCCAAGACATGAAAGCAACTAATATATGTGCTATAGCTGCAAACGAAGACTGCATAAGCATGACTCGATCGCGAATTCCGTTGTGGCAAAACTCAGATGTGTATGTCAATGTAGCACTGAATGCCGCTGCGAATCTGTTGGAAAAAAATTTTACTAAGTAAATTCTGAACGAAAGTTTAATGAATCTCTGCATTATCGTTTTTGAAATTTGCAACTGTAAAAGGACGTTAAGTGTAAAAAACGGAAAAATTTCCATGTACCTGCCAACCTGGCTGGTACGATAACACGCAGAAATCACTTTGAGAATTTAGATGTAATTCTGGATAAAATCATGGCTTTAGAAGGTAACGTAATTTTCATTTCAGAACATAGGGAAAATCGAATAGATTAAGGGCATTCGGTTAAAGAGTTAATTATATTGTTTCTAATTCAAATTTTTCAATTTCAATTCTGATATAAATGTCAATGTAGCACTGAACGCCGCTGTCGATCTGTTGAAAAGCATGAATTGAGCGTGATGAATGTCGTTTTAAACAAATGTGTTTCATTTTAATAGAGCTTCGTGAATGAAAAAATCTGTGTAAAAGTGCAGAGTTTTATATATTACAGCGGTTTTATATAAAGTCAGAGTGAATAACATGGGTCGTGGCGATTTGTTTACATTCGGTGAAACTTTAATAAAATTTGAATTATCATGGCCGTTAGAAGTGCGATCTGATTTTGAAGGAAATATATAAAGCATGAGAAGATAGAATTTAAGAATAACCTTTATCTTTCAAGTAAAATCTTGGCAAAACGGAAATTTAAAATATTTTTTGCTGAAAAAGCAAACATGACAAATATAATTTTAATTACTGTGGAAAGAGAAAAGGACATTCATAGTCTGATATTTACGGCTTGTATATTTTATATGACAGGATTGAGGGTTGGGGGAAAAAATAAAATTTATTGCAGATGTTCCTGTCATTTGGTGATAACTGCCTTATCTATTAATATGATATTTTGAGCACACGATATGTCCGTAGCTCAGGAAGTGCGTCATTCAGTTTGTCTGGGTTATTATCGAAAGATGAGGGTATGAATTCTGTTTGTGCTTCGGTAGTAGAAAAATTAGATTCTCCACATTAATGATTGAATGACGCAGATAAGGATAGATGATTTATCTGTCAATCTATCTATAATAAAGATAAAATGCTATGTGTATTACCAATGTCTATAAAAACCTGCAAGAATCAAACCCAAAATACTATTACGAGTTCAATGAAAAATTATCGACTCATAACCGTAACCTTCACTTACAAATGAAACAAAACACAATACAATTTATAAAACTATAAAATATGTCAATTAACAAAGCTAAAACTGTAGTTTGGCATATTCTTTAACCATGCCGAACTAAACATTATGCAAGAATCATAAAAGAACAAAGTTAACTGTAGTTTCCAACTTCAAATAACGTGACGTGGTCGGGTTTAAAGTTACTCGCCAGCTCCGGCATTATAATTGTTAGTGAATTGTCTCCGTTAACAGTTTTCTAGCTAAAATTAAAAATGGTAAACTTTTTATTTGTCAATGCAGTATCCTAAAATAAGTTAATTTTATTATAATCTAAGGACACGGAATATTAATTTGTTTTTTTAAACAAAGACGATTTATTTTATAAATGTGTGTTAGAAAATAAAGTAATTATTTACGTGATGTTATATAACACGTGAATGCGCCGTAAAAGTTAACAATTTTGGTAAAAAGGTCAGGTCATAAAACTTCAGGATGTTGCAGGGGTAGATGAGAACACATGAGATTTCATAGTCGACCTATTTCACGCCAGATGGCTGCCGATGTGGTTTGACAAATAACAATAGTAAGAAAAGGTGTACTAAATTGAGGATCTATGGTAGCTAATTAAATGCGCACATCGCCGTTGTGACCTATCAAAAGTTAAATTAGTCACATCACATTCGACACATCATAAATTAGCATTGACATTGGCTACAGTTGTTATCTAATAAAACTATATATATGTTGACTAATAGAACTATAAGTTTTGGTTTAGCTTAGATCTCCACCATTAAAGCGCACTGATGTAGTAGCATCCAGTACGCTTCAACATCCTCAAGTAAGAAAAGTGACCCGTGTCTTGGAGTAGAAAGCTAATAGGTCAAAGCCAAACTATTGAAGAAACTCCTTTTAACACATATATTGTTCATGACTTAACTTTCCCCGACGTGTTGACGGGCCGTGATTAAGTTTAAAGTTTCTACTTGTTCTTGCTTTAGATATAATTTTGTACCCATCTCAAAACTTAGCGTTGTCTTGTTCTCTTATTTGCTTACTACAATAGAGAGTCGTTTATCAATAATAATTAAACAGGTAATTAAACTTAAATTTAACTATTAACATTAAATCTTCTCCCTTTCTATGGTAAGTTGTTCAATAAACAGATATTGTCATTGGAAAGAAGAATTTTCATTCGTTAGTGTGCTTTTATCTTACATCACTTTTAATTTAGATTAAGCAAAGTTTCTGATATCACATTTGGGCTGGTATCACTAAATGACATATGTCAGCATTGGATTTCATGTACAGGAATTTAAACAGATTTTCTTATTAGAAACCCAGATTTAGTTGACAGCAACACCATAGTTTTTATAAAATAAGTGTGTGCGGGAATTGCACAAAGTAATTCCTTTACTATCGCTGAACATAGTATGGTATGGTGATTGTATGCATCCTTTAGGTTTTAATAATATTTCTCCGATTCGGACAACACATTTCATTACAACATATTTTAGGTACTGTGAAAAGTACAAGTAGTCCGCGTTGGTGTCCTGCCTGATTATAATGAGAGTATCTTTAAGTCAAAACTATAGGTTTTTACTACATTGGTAAAGTTCACTAATTTCATAATTTAGAAATACATCGCCATCACCATCAGATGAAATTATAATCAAGTCAAATCAACTTTTGATAAGTAAAAATATAAAGCCGATAATTATACTTACAATATTCCACAAACCAAGTTAGTGACTAATAGAACTTTATAAGTTTGACTGAAACCAGCGATAAGGGTACACGCAAATATTCCTCCGTAACCCCCTATAAGAAATATCTTTCTTCCAAATGTATCGCTGAGAAATCCGGCGATTATTGAAGATACGATCATGCCTGAAATTTAAACGGCGTGATTAGCGCTCACTTGCGCATGGAAGGTGTAAATGGAACCCTAATTCTTTAGTATCTGAATGTAATTGTTTCTGCTTAACTAATTCTTAGTAAAAAATTGTGTTCTCAAACGCATACGTTAGAAACGACATTGAGAAAATAATGCCTATGTTACATACAGTAAAGTCATTCTAACCGTGTCCTTATTTAATAATTTAAACAAAATGTTTTAAGGGCAATACTCAATAGCAATGTTGACCAGGATATACTAAAAGACAAATTGGGTATACCATACCAAAGTTTCGATTAAGGGATGACAGTAACTAATGGGCTCACATAGACGATTGATGACTGTTGAATAAGTGGAAGTATATGTTATAAATTTACTCCATAACACGGTATAAGCATTAACATAGGAAAGTACCTATGGCATCGACAACTTTGATTGTCACACGAATCAATCAAAAATCTATACATATCTATACATACGATATAATCAAATTCTAACTGATCGCTTTCTGCACAAGTACGATATTTGGGAAAAAAATATTATTAGGGGCCTTTATTAAAGCAACAGAATACAAAACAATACTTGTTAGAATTTTTGTCTGTTTGTCTGTTCTTTTGTTCGCGTTAATCTCAGAAACTGCTTAACTGATCACGTTCTGTTTTTCAGTGCAAAATATATAAGCCTTTATTATGAATTATAATAATACCCTTTATTGTACGCTATGTCAGGGACATGTTAAAAAATAGTTTAAAGAACATATTCATATATGTATAAAAGTGATTTTTTCTAGACAACCTTGACGTAAGAAATAATGAGTATAGGAATATGTTACATGGATAGGAACATTATCTGGTGGCAGAGTGTACCAAGTAACATTAAATAACAGGTAAATATAAGATAAGTAAGTAGGTTGTAGATAGCAATTATTGGAAAAGTATTGAGGGAAGTAAGGAGAACACAAAATCAAAGTTGCAAGTATTGTGTTGTGTTGTATTGTGTTGTGTTGTATTGTGTTGTGTTGTGTTGTGTTGTGTTGTGTTGTGTTGTGTTGTGTTGTGTTGTGTTGTGTTGTGTTGTGTTGTGTTGTATTTTGGGCAAACACATCATTTGGTAACAGCCGTACATCACATACGGGTATCGTTTGAATTTCTCTGGCCATTTTATAATCAAAACAATTACAATCTGTTTCTGTTGTTGGTCCATCGACAATCTTCACATTTCGGTTATCAGCGTATATATGTTACACAATCAACAGCCGTTAACGTATTTAAACATACATATGTACTTCATATTAGTTGCTGTTTATTTTTATTTGTCGACTCCATGGCCCAGTTGGTAGTGACCCTGCCTGCCGAGCGAGGAGTCCCGGGTTCGAGCCCGGCCGGGGCATACAGTTACGTGACAGATAAATGTTTGTTCTCGGATCATGGGTGTGTATAATGTCATATTTGTGTTTGTCCATGCCACCCGCAACACACGGAATCCTAGCGCGGGGGTGTGAGTGTGTAAACGTTTATTTATTTATTTAACTTGTTAGATATGTAATTCGTTACCTAAAAATTTGTTAAGAAGATTAAATTAGTATAGGCGTTAGATTACCATCGAAATTGAGATTTTTTAATAACAAGTTAAATAGTTTCTTTAAAATATGTTGTACATAGGTATATATCGCATTTGAAAAATAAATGTCACGTGGAAAGCCACGTTAAGAATCAACTGTTTGTAAATTATTATGGCGTTAAGTGAATGGGTATGAAAAAAATGGTGTAAGCTACCCAAAATACCTTAAATATTTGTTCAGAGACGCCTGAAGGCGATGATTCATGTGTTCAAGCAAAATAATTCCTTATTCTTACCAACATAAGGTATAGCGTTCAATAACCCTTTCTCCACAAGGCCCATATTCAGGTCACACTCAGCTATCGGCAAGATGTAAGGAGTCATGGCCGTCACCAACAATCCGGCCATGAACGCGATCATAGAAGTACATAGCTGGCGAACGTTGAACCAGCCGAAGCCACACTCCTTGAGCATCAAATTAATCTCTTGCATGGAGGTCGTTGCCTTCTCCTCATCTGGAGGAAAAATTTTGAGAAATTGTTAATAGACTGCATTTCTATCTGTAACTGCTTTTTGTTATTTATGTTTCATAGATGTATCGTGCATGCATAAAAGGAATAGTAAATGTTGAGATTATTTTTCTTATGAAGTATTAAATAATAATAATAATGATAATAATAAATATATTCTGTTCTTATTCGATGCTAATTTTTGAAATAAAGTGAACTTCATCACACCCCATAATTGTCGAATTTCTGTGTTCAGGTTACATTACCTATGCGAATCAAATGCGTGTCGATAGTTTTGAGAATATTATCCAAAACTTTTAGTAAAAAGCTTCCTTATAATATTTTCCCTCATCAAAGCAAATGGTAAGCATTGCCCGCAAGAGACCGAGATCAGCCAAATAGAAAGCTTAATTTAAACCATCGAGCTTTCTCTGCTTACGCATACAATTACAGAACCTCCATCAAGCGCTGGCTATTTCTTTTGAAGATTCAGATTACTGACTAAAATTTTAAAATTTATGATAAAAAAAATTCGTTCTCGGGTCCTGTTTGTGGCACTTGACTGTTTTTGGCAGCTTTAGGATAAAAAATGTTAGTGCGCTAATGCTTTATGAGCATTAATTACGTGTAAGGAACACGAGGTTTAGCTGCTAATTTTGCCGTTAAGTACGTTGGCTTCGTTTACGTCAGTTACATTGAAATTTGTTGGAAGCAAAGCCACCCGTCAGCAAATCATTGTTGAATAAATGACCAGTAAACTCGCTAAATATGAATTTGTTGTCCTATTATTTATATATGCGAGTTTAGACGTAAACCTAAATTTCGCACTACCAAAAGTCAAAAAAGGTATTAGGAAAAAATCACCTAGAATACAAGTGAACTCGTTCAACTTATGTTTCTGTAAGTAAAAGGAACAATAACAGAAATTTGCTATCCATTCCCTGCATTCAAGCTCAGCTCGATAAGTAGAACCTCTTAACTCTTCTACCGTTCGTATTATTCAACACAATGGCTAGGTAACGCCCACAGATAAGCAAATAGCCTGAATGAAACAAAGCGATGCGGAACATTAGCGGAGGCGAATGACCCCCAGCAATATCTAAGTAGATAATGCTTTTGCCATAATTAATGCTTCTTTGGATACAACCCATTAGCAGCATTAGAAAGAGTATAAAGTTGGCGAATAGTATATTCCACTGTGTTACTTCATATTGGACTGGTACGATGGTCCATTCGGATCAGTCAAATTTAGGTAGGCATGTAATTGTAACAATCAACTTATGTTTTTTAAATCAACCAGTGTTTGGAAGTACGGAAGCGTTCTTGAGATTTTGCCATTAGCCATTATTTATGGAACATCCGCTGGTTGAATTTTACGAAGATATAGAGGAATTGGAGTTAAAATGGCTCCATCTGTACTTTAGCCCAAATCAACCTTCGCTGTTCGACAAAGCAATGGCAAATCATCTTCTGTTGCAGATCGCTATTCTATGTACCATGCATTTTCATTTCCACGGCATTAACTACTTTTTAACACCCTGGTTTCAGAACCAACTATTATATTTTAAAATATTTGTGGTGCAATGTCGGAGAGCCAAATAGAAAAATTAGTAGTCCGTTTCCTCTTTAGCGAGGGTTTTTGGCTTTGGTGTTATGGAGGTTCATGGCCGGCATTAACCACTTTGCCTCTTGTGGACCATTTTGTTCGTTTATTATCTATTGATATAGTATAAAAAATTGGAGCACCGATGAGTCTTGTCAAAGAAGGACTTTTTTAACATTTGTCTTAAAGGCTTCCGAGAAAACATCAGAGCCCAGTAGTAGGTGATTGAGAATACGAAGAAAATAATTATTTATTTGTAACACGTGAGATTTCCCAAACAGTAAATATAAATTTACCTCTTTCTAATTTTAATATGTAATAAAGGATGAAGAAACCTTTTGTAACAATAAAATAAAAAATAAATGTGGACACACTGCCATTCTTGCACTATGGTTCCCTGTATTGCGGGTGGCATGGATGTACACAAATATGACATTACAAGCACCTATGAGCAGAGAACGAATATTAATCGGTTATATAAATGTCTGCCGGGAATCAAACCAGGTACCAGGTAGGCAGGGTCCCTGCTAACTGAGCTACGGGACCGACAAACGTATTTTAATGTTCCTGTTACAATATCGGAGAGACAGAGAATTCGTCTTGGCCCACAATATAACTATAGGTAATGCCTTTGTTTCATGTATATGGCTGTTAGTGACCACTTCCTATCGGTTGGCCCGTCAGCTAACTTGTGGCCGTTGACACAGAAAAAAATTAAAGCAGTTACAATTAAAACAATATATTAACTCATGTTTAGTTGGATATGATAACAACTACAGATAAATGTATACTTTTAAATACATGAACAATTATTTATTTTATATTTAGTTCTTATCGTACGGCTCCGTTTGCAATTTAAATATTTTTTATCTTTAATAATTGCTCACAGTACGAAGTCATAACATTAAATTTTCCTCAAATAGACTGTATTAGAAACACCTTGGTAAAACATTCCATAGTCATCGCTGTGTGTTTTATTTAACATTATATACATATGTATACATAATTAAGAGTGCTCATGACCCGAAGGTATGTTTCAATCGTACATAATGATTGAGGATATTTATGTGCGTTTATTCATAAATAATCGACCAAATTAATCCAGTTCGAGAGTGGTGGAGAACTGAATGAGTAACCGTTTTAAACAAAAAAATTTAAATGCTTCGATAATTCGTATTGCTTGGCCATTGAAAAATATGTCTAATAGTAAGTAGCAGTCGATATGTAATACCGGGGATTTTGAGTGGTAAATTAACTTCCGACATCTTCCGATTAAAGTTTGCTCCACTAACCGACACTTGGGTAACGTAGGGAAGTAAGATCTATCTCTTCAATTATGGAAAGGAATTCGATTAAGGAGAAACCCGTCTCAAAAATACTTTTTTTTATGTTAATAGCCGACAAACGAGCAGACGAGCCACCTGATGGTAAGTGGTCACCGTCGCCCATGGACATCAGCAAAACCAATGGTATTCCTGATGCGGAGAATGAGGAGAAGGTAAAAAAGTTAGAGCTGGCTCTCAAGCCCACAGCCGGAACACGACGAATCGTTTGGCGGCTGATTCAAGCAGGAGGGTGGTAGCTAGCCAGGCAGGCTTCACGGAAAGATAATAATACCAGTAATAATATTAATGACTTAATAATAATACTGATAATATAATCTTTACGCGAAACACTACCACCAAGGATGCTGGCTTCTATCGCCTCTTCTTTTTCATTGCGGGCAATATTAGGGCATAAGTTATGATGGACTTCCACTGGCTAAAAACACCTCAAACATTCCTCCTCATTACCAGTGATATCTGTCTCATTTTTCCGCCATCGAAGCGGTGGAGATAACATACTGATTTTCCATACAGACACGAGATATCCCTTCAGGGTACCAAATTTTCATCTTATATACATTAACCTAAAAATAACATACAAGGAGACGACCTACAAACATAATGTAAATCATACAATGAGTTCACGGTTTCCGCACATATGTTAATTAAATAACAATGAATTACCGCAAATTAACGCCTGGTTCTGTGTATAAAACAAGCCCGAAGCCTTTATGTAATATGTCTGGTTGGGGAATAACATGACGTTTTCTTTCGGACGAATAAATTACTTTAAAGTTAAAGCATCAATGTATTCAATTCTGTTACTAAGTGTCGTAGTTCAATATTCATTAATCGTTTTAATGATTATACGTTTCGCTCGTGAACGTGAATGATATATAGAAGCTCTACGGAAATAACACCTCGTTGTTTTTAACAAGAACGCTTTTTAAAGTTCACTGACTAAATTTAAAAGATTAATTATTATAATTTTGTAAAGTGTGGTTGTGTATAGTTACGTTTATGAGGATGTTTGTGTGAATATATGAGGGTTTGTATGAGGCCGTCAAGTGACAACCATTTTGCTTGAATGCTATTGACAGTACGCAAATGAAATAATTGAGTTAATGTAACTGTATTGTACATATAAAAGTATTTTAGACAGTTCTAAACACTGTTAATAAAAATCAGGAAAGAAATTAAAACTAAGTTGGCAATTGATATACGTAAGCGAGAGATGAAAATATTTACTTTATGTACTCGTATTTAAGAGCAAAATTAAGTGTCTGTCATAGGTCTCGAAACATGTCGTAGTTTTCTACGTAATTTTTTCCAACAATTTTTATAAAAGTTAATAGTTGGAGAAAATGCGCTTCTAAAGTCGTAAAAATTTTGTGTTTAAGTATAGGGTAAAAAATTGTGAAGAAATTTAAGATGATGGAACTTAAAAATGAATTGTGTTAAAATTGTTGCGAAATTGTTTTGAATAAATAATATAATGCAGCTTTTGAGGTCTGTCAAATTATGGGCTACGCGCTATTTTGAGCAGGCAAGTCAATTTGTTTATCACGATATTACACTTATTAATGTGCACTTAAAATTAATGATACCCAATGAATCAAACTTTACTCTATACGCGGTCCCATAAGCTAAGCAGACTGGATCTACGTAGAACGAAATATATCCAGAATCAAATCCAGCTATAATAAAACAGCCATGACGTCTCAACTTGGAATGTATTTTGAAAATTGTAATATAGGTAAGAATTACTATTGTTGTAGAAATTGTTAGAACAGCAATTATAGAGCAATTTATCTTAGGGTGACAGACAATAATTGTGTGTACAACGACACTCGTTATTGTAATGATAATCACGTTCAGTAGTTCAGTAGAGTTTAATTGCGCAGTGTTTCATTCACACACAGCCGATGCAAATAACTTCACAGAATTCACAGTTCCCTTGTTTGTCCTGAATATTTATTTAAACGTTGAAACATTTCGGACGCAAGTATTCCAATTAAAGTCTGTCATTAATAAACTTGAATAGTACTTAGTACTTTGGGTAAAAACAAGTACTCGTGCTTCGTACAGTACTCGGGCGTGTTATGGGATTTTCTGTTATACTCTAAAACCGAACTGGGTTACAATTAATTGCCACGAATCAGCCTGCTGAGCGATTAATATCGTGTTTGATTCCTTGTCGAAGGAGACATGTATATGGGTGTGCGTGACGTTTCGTTTAGTTATCTATGACACCCGCGATTCCTTGTATGTTTCTATGCCTTATGCTGATTTTAAAACATTTCCAAATTATTCTGTGGATTCGATTATACGCATGAATGTGTTGAACTGATATTGATTTGAAGAATTATAAAGCCTGAAGGGATATCTTTCGTGTTTTTTGAAATTAAATCATATAATATTTATTCGAAGTTAGTTTTTACAAACCCTTTTCGAAAGTCAAACTACGGCATCACTTCACTTATCATGAGTGCCCTCAAAAGGAAAACCGGCAATAAACTCCCAAGGAAATTTTTTTCCGATTGATAGTTACACAAAGCACTTACTACTATTTATAGCTATATACCAAATTCATGTCCATACAGTCTTATTTTTAAAATTATCACTTAGCTTGCAATAACCTACCTTCATAAAAATGCTTTTGACTGTATTTATCATAGTAAATACGTTACACTACGTATGAAACCGACTGATATAATTTTAACTATTCTTTATATTTGTACATATAAATTTGGGCGAATACTATCGATATCATAAATTAAAATTAGACTTAACATATTTTAATAATTATGTAATCAAAAGTTTGGCTGTATGATACAAAAACTTTGACATGCCAGAGTAAAAACAAAGGATAGGGAAATCTCTTCGGAACTGTCTATTTGACAACTAAATTATGGATACGTGTAGTAATAACGAATCGACAAAAACACTAACAGCTATTATGGAATGGAACTTTACACAAAAGGGTTCAGATGAAAGAATGCCCGTCCAATTTCGACAAACAATAACAACTATGATTGAAGCATTAATTAACCCGGAACGCTTAAAACGGGACCTATTTTTTGCCTTATTGCTTCTTTTCATGAAAGAAAATGGATTCTTGCTGCTAAAAGGTATAGATAAGGGTTCTACCAGCATCTTAGATTACATATTGTCTTTGAAAGACAAAAGATCAACAATTTACGAGGTCGTGTTCATTTTAAACGGTTTCACTGAGACGCCGCTGAAAATTATCGCTGTACCCATATCTGATGCTATTTTAATTAATTCTATTATTCCCAGTATCGAGAACAGAGCGTTCTCTCTATGTTTAGATCTAAACAAATATATTGCCGTTTCAACGCTTGGAGTACCATCGTACTTCAGAAATTATACTGAACTTTGTCATAGGTTTAAAAACAAAATCGTTACTCCTTCAAAATGTGCGATATTGAATCATCACGGTTATCCAAGCTGTAATCTACAAGGTCTTCCAGAGCACGTTATTCATCAGATACTTTTAGAATTACCTCTGAAAAGTATATTAAACGGATCTGAATGTTGTAAGCGGCTCAACGACATCGCCAACGATGATCGTCTCTGGCACAGACTTTACGACAGAGATTTTTCTGATTTTCCCGAGCACAAAAGCGAAGAGAAACATTGGCGTGACACGTACAGGGAGATGTATTTAATAAAGCAAGAAGAATTCAAGAAAGCGAACAGAATCTTGAGTACTGCCTACGGAGAATTTCCCGATTTCCCATCAGATTATACTGATTCTAGTCCTGGATGGCGAATCATTTTGTAAATATTTCTGAAAATTGTGACACGACACGTTTTTATTGGAACGAAAAACTATTAATTTTGTATTATTTGTATTAAATGTGTCAAATAATGTTTGTGTGATTTAACTCAATAGGTTGTTAATGAAAATCATAACTAACTGAGAAATGCCTACATTTATTAATGGAATAATTGCCTGAATATAGGATACGTAGTAGAAAAACTTTCTTGGTACTATATTAGTGGTTCATATTATAATTGTTATTTGAACAAGGGAAAATGATATCATATGAATAAGTGTTTCTAAAGGGTCCTTTTGTACAGGGTGTGTAGGAGGAAAGAGGAGAACCTACTGTACATTACGTAGCGTAGAGAAATTGGGTTCATTTAGATCTCGAAAACTCTTCATATGCAATAGCTGTCTGCTTGGCGAAACGTGCCGTACCTAAATAAATAATACGACAATATCAACTAATATTTTATTATAATCCTGATATATTTTTAGGGTAATTCTATATACGTACTCATTAAAACATTCCCGGCAGCCATCTCATCTGATATGTAAACAGATGCTAGGGTATCCCTTATGATCGCACCGGTATGTCGCCTAGGTAATGCCCAGTGGATTCATCCTAGAATGTATGGAATATATACATATATATGTGTGTGTCTGTATAATTATATGTTGATACATTTTTTTTCTTTCTATACATGTACCTATTAATATTAACCGTAAATATTTGTGGTTTGGATTATTATTATTGTATTTCATTCTCAACCTATGTCACATCAAATAGGGGCAAATGGGAGAAAATGCATTAGACATTCATTGCGCTCTTGTAACCATTAAAACATTAATAATTATGAAGGTATTTATTTATTTAATTATTTAAAGGAACTGTATAAAATAAATATTCAATTTATTCTTAAAACAATTTTTTTACGTCCATGCCGCCTGCAACAGGGATTCATAGTGCTGGGGTGTGTGTATTATTGTTTATTATTATTAATTTATTAAATTCAATATCGTTGTGTTACGTCTGCGTTACATATATTTATTTTATTTTCAGGTAAGCCAGTTGTAATCGTTTGGAAGACAGTACACTACAGAATCCCATAGAACACAGTAGGTATTTGTTAACTGTATTATTAAAAATATCAGTACTCGCTGTATATTTTTGACCTAGTTATGTGGATCATATATGTTGCTTATATGTGAAAATGAATCTTTAATTAAACTCTTGTTAGGTCACTCGCAATGTACACATTTTTTGGTAGTCTGTTACACCCATTTATTTATTTATTTACTAATCTAATAGTTCAAATTTCATTCATATGAAAAGTGAGACAACTAAAGTCATAGACGCAATCGTTTTAGAAATACATAACCTGAAAAATATTAAACAAGATATGTGAAAACCGAGCATCCTCCGGTATGCCGCTCGCGAAAAGCTTTACTGTGCGTGGTAGAACACGCAGTTGGTCGTTTATATTTCGTATCGTATTTCTGGTATATGGATAGTGAAATATCATTTGACACTATCTGATGAAATATATCAGAACCCCGGGTACACATTTTTGTTTTTCTGAGCCCCTATGCTAATTGTCTGAAGTAGTAAATATTCAGAATGTGATAGTAAAGAATGCAAACTTTAATTTATTAACACTCCAATGTTGGCTCATTCTAGTGTAGAATTATTCAGTTGGGGCTTATAGGTACTTCCAAACATTAAGGTTTATGATTATATTTTAATGTTTAGTCAAGAGTAAAAACATATTATTATCAATTCAAACGTTAGCCTAAAAGTACAACAACAGTGAATACAAGAATATAATTTAGTATATACTACTGCAGTACATGTTGAGATAACATTTAACCCAATAGTTTATAACAGTCTGCCCTTAGCAGACAAATAATAGTTACACTTTATACTAGACTAGATGAAAATTCAAATTTATTCAGTTGCGGCTTATTGCCTACTTACGCACGCTGAACTTACCACTATTAAGTGAAACAATACGGAGAATGAATTAAACGAGTAATTGTTCTTAATAAAACTGTGCCTAACGATGTTACTATTACATATTACTGTACTGAACTTGCTATTCCTGTAGCTAAAATTAATGTCGACAAACCTTATGTTAATAAGAATTTAAAGGTTATAAATATTTGCTACGTTTATGTTTTTATGATTCAAGACAAAATAAATATCTATGTAACTGTAATCTAACACTGACATTTCATGGATACATGTGAGATGTTACAAATAGTGAAGAACCAAGAATATTTATATTATAATATATATATAAAATATTTGAACAGCTACATAGAAATTAGATAATTATTTATATGAACAGTCTGAGCAAGGCTCTTTCGCTTAATAAGCATGGTCAAATCATACATATGTTGAGAAGATTATTATTAAAATTATGATAAATGAAACAGGTAGTTATACTCAGAGCATGTAAATACTATCTATGAAAATATTGCATTTTCTATTACTTCACTTTATTGAAATTCAAATTTACTCAGTATGAAAGAAGTACCTACGTTGAATAATGGACATATATTTCGTCTAACCAAATTCATGTAGGTAAGGCATGATTGTTCTTTAGATTCACATAAGTTTTTATATACATTGTTAATTTTGCTTATATTATTCCTTCAAATAAAAGAAATATAAATGATTAAAAATGAATGTGACCGCGTATTACTCGTCAGTATAAGTTGCAAAATAAATTAAATGAAATTGCTGGCTCACTCAAATACAATTTTTTTCCAATAGTATTTATTTTCTACTTAGTGACTAATGAATAATATTAATAATAAAAGGACTAATTTTTTAATGATGTCTCAACGAAATATACATTTTATAGCATTTGTTTTGTTACAGAAATTAGATAAAATTGTAAGTATTGTTATAATTTCGAATAATTTTGTAAACACGAATTAAGTACTTAGCATTGGTATTACTAGGGAGCATTCAGAAGTATTACGTTAATAAACAACCCAGTAATGCATCATTGTTACAGTTGCAAAAACCTTGCTTGAAATTTCCCAATTAAAAATTTAAAACAGCCACGAACTTTTTGCCAGGTTATTAAACAAAGTTGTCTGAAGTTTATTCATGAATCTCAATTAACGCGGTTACGGTTCGTAGCCACTGACAATCCAAAATCCTCAGAGTTTACACAAAATTCTTTTAGAAACCGCCATACTTACCATCTTATATAAATTATTTCTCAAATACACCTATCCCGACACTGAAGTTGCCTGCGTCACTAGTGCCGTAGGTATACATATTATACATTACAAAAGTTCTGAGATTATTCATTAATTAATTTGTCACATAACCGTCTACCGAGTCGAAAATTGGATTCGAGTCCTCTCGCTTTGTAACTTGGTTCGCTTTGTAACATGTTTTTGATATTGTGTACCGTTTGGAAGTTACCCAAATATGCCAGGAAAATATCCTAAGGTCAATGAGTGTACATTTCATGGAAATGAAGGGCACACAGGTTATAAAAAACATATGAACAACTGATATTGATGTCTTCTGCCACCAACAACCTTCTAAAACTAATCGTGAAATGGACGATTTTAGTCTTTGTTGACTGTATTCGATTATTAGGCAAAGACTGGTAGGTCTAGAACGCAATGTATTTTTAATCCAGTAATTATTCAAGCGATGATCAAATATACCTTAAGTCGTTGCATAGAAAAGTGAAAATGGTGCTTCAAAATAATTATTTAAATTTCTCATTCCGATTCAAAAAGTGGCTAGTTCGATAAAGCGTCAACTTTATGTTAAAACACGAAATGTACACACGATTGAGTCTAAAATATTTAGCTATTTTTGTTCGATATCGTTTCAACCTAAATTAAAGTCTATGCAGTTTTATTTTAAACTTTTTTGCGGTTCAATATTAAAATAGTCAAGGGTTGGCTTTTTCGCAGTGCGGCCACTAAATAACGTGCAAAGTTACGGTTTATATCAACGTGCGGACACTTTTTTGCAAAAAGGCCATTTTTATTTTGACGGTTTATCCTATCTCGGCCAACATTTTACGTAGTTTTTTTAAATAAGCATTAATATCTGCTTTGTAAACATTTGCTGATATTTTGACAACGATATTATTTTTCGTCACGCCTCTACGGCAATATCACTATAGTTTTATCTGGTCCTCAGGCCAGAAAAGAAAGAAAGGATTTAAATTATAAAGATACAATTTATTGTGAATATTAATCAGCATTTTTTTTTCAATGTTATTCGGATTATAAAAATCTGTAATACTGAAAAAAACTTGTACAAAGTTTTTCATGTATATAGATCAAAACGGGATTAAGAAGAGAAATGAAATAGAAGAGTAAAATGGACCTGAGGACTATTAAAAGGCTTCTGATTCTGAATACTTCTTAATTAAAACGTACAAATTTAAATTATTCATTTACTTACAGTCCTATTTTAAGTCTGTCTCAGTAATTTATCATTTCCAAGAACTGAAGGAAAATACTTCATAGAAATGGCTACTATCTTAGTAGGATAGGATTTTTCAGTAAAATTCAAAGAAAACAGAGTGAAAGAATATTCAAAAATGCAGAGCAGCCTCATAAAATAAATAATATATGGTTTGCCTGTATCAAAATCACAAATATTTACATAATTAGTTTAACCGTGAAATAAGTTTGTGTTTTGGTTTGATAGATATTTACAACAGTGGATAGATTTGCACATCACTTTTAGAAATTCTATTAGCTTCTACCCATTGGCAGTCCTTCGTATTGCATGAGTCTTTACTCATTGAGAAGGCCTAAAGCACTCCATTACTAGTGCGGATTGATGAAACGGTTACCAGCCAACCCAAGAGCCGGAAGTTCTGACGCTACCCGAGGCTCCTGATTATGGTCATAATCGATGATAAAATCTAGTTTATTCATATAGGTGACTAATGACAATATATATACGCTTATCCACTATATACATTTATGAACTATTAGAAGGCCTTCCCGCATTCAAATTTTATGCCATAAAAACAAGACCCCGATGAATTCCATTCCAGTTCGTCACTTTATTGTCCAATAAAATAAATGGCTAATAGTGACTTTCCAAAGCGACTTTAGTGAATTCTAAAATCATTTTCTCTTGAATTCTGAAAGGGGAGACCGTTTAGCACTGTCGATTTACGAAAAATATAATTTAGTCGTGACTTAATTTTTGCTTTCTATAAACTTAACATTTTCTTAAGGCAACAATTTTTTGTGATAATGTAAATTTCTTACTGCTATCCGTATTGAGTTACTATCCGTATTTGCCTAGAATACTCCAATCCCATGTTGGTAAAATAGGGTGTCGCAAGAGGCAACAGAAGCCAGCCTGCTTGATGGTAGGGCTTCGCGTTAGGATTATATTATGAGTATTATATACCACCATACCATATACCGCCCTCCTACTTGAGTCAGCCGCTATTGTTCATTTATCACAACTTATTTCTCAGACGTAATGCACAGAAAATTCTGAAACATAGTTATATCGAGGTTTAAGTGTATATGTGACGTATTTACGCAGATGTAAAATGTAGAATTTATTACAGAATATACATGGAAATATACTATTCCCTTTTATCTTTGACGTTGCTAGCTTATTTATTAGAAAATCTCTCCATTTTCTTCGAAGAAAACCCCGAATCGTTAAAATTAACAATTCTTGTTTTTCATCATATTCTTCTTTTCGTTACTATTATACTATTATTTGTATATCTTATTATCTTTGTTGTAATTTTCATATGTAATTTTTCCTTATTTGCTTTTCTGTTTTAGATATCTATCTATACATGTAATAAAATAGTAACTGATCGCTTTCTGTATATTAAGCGTATATGAGAAAAACTACTATTTGGGGGCCTTGATTAACGCATTAGAACCCAAAATGGTAGTTTCTAGAATTTTTGTCTGTTTTTCTATACGTGCTAATCTCAGAAACGGTTTATCCGATTTTGTTACATTTTTCAGTAATGTATTGCAGTAAGAGTCACTTAATATTTCGTTCGTTTCATTTCAATCTGTCCTTAAATAAAAAAGTTCCAAATGAATATAATAGATATTTCTGATTCACAGAACGAGCAAAACCCGATCTTAAAATAATGCAGTACTATTTCTAAGCGTAAGGTAGTTTTTCTGAAGCGAAGCGAGGGCAGTTTGCTAGTTTGTAAATAAAGTATCTTACTTCTTTCTTTTATTGACATATTTTTTCTTATTAACCAGAGTTTTGAAACCTGGCGATTTAGGTTCGAATCCAACACGCATTGTAATTTTCAAATGATGTGTGTATTATAGATAAATAATTATTTGCTTCGATCGGTCTATGAAAAACATTGTAAGGAAACCGTAAGGTTCTCCATAAAGCTCTTAAACGTTTTTTCATCAACTATTCTGTTATAATAGCTAAGCTTTTTCAAACCTATGTCAAGTTTATCAAAATGCACATTTGCAGCGCAGACTATTACCCTAATCGTAATAGTCCAGCAGGACAAATATAGATTCTAATGCTAAAACAGCTCTAATGAACACAACATCAGAACAAAAAGATATTTTTTCATAAAACATGGAAACACATACCTCGTTCAGCCAAAGCCGGTAAATTCACTTCACTCATTTTTTTATTTTTCTCTCAAATAAATGAACACAATATCTTCCTTCATTTCCATCACAGTATATCAACTGCTACTGAACTCTTACGTTTATCTTCATTCTAATATCAACGGTAATTAACTAAAATTATCTTATGTACATACATAGCTGAAGCAACCTCCATTATATGTTGGTCTTCGTTCTTGTTTGACGAATCATGAATTCTTTGAAAATGTACCTACATCCGACGATTTATGGATCTGGTGGAATTTGTGATGTAATTAGATAAAATCTACGGACGTAATTCTGATGTAAATTACTGTTACTGTAAATATGCAGTTATCAAATCTTGCACAATATGATGCGTTTTTTCCGTTGTGACGATTCTATTATTGAATTAAAAATCATAATTATTTCATAGCTATAATATATAAAATATATTTATCCATCTGTCTCATGTCTCTGTCATCAGAACTCAAGACAGTTTAGCAAGTTTATTTTCCATCCCTACGTACATCTACCGACAGACCGGCTATCTACCCGCACCGAAATTTTAGTCGGTGACTGGTAAATACGTAATTATTTCAGGCAAATATAGACAGTGATAACAAAGGCTGTAATATTCTAATAAGATAAATATGTTGAATAAATATACCGTTCATGTTAATTAAATGTAAAATACCCCAATTAAAACCTCCGCTTATTTAATTAGGTCGTGCAAAAAATTTATTGACGTTCTCCTTTAAAGAGTTTGTTATGACGATAGTAGACTAATATAATTTTCGTAAATTTTATAAGAATTTATCTTACTTTAGAATACAATTTTTAAATAGGTATTCTCTATTTATAAACTGTGTGTTTTTAAATCATACATTAATTTATTTACAGTTAGTGAAAAGAAAATCTTCGAAAATTAATCATTCTCACCCAGTCTATGCTGAGCTAAAAATTTCCAATAGAAACGGAGTATGCATGAAAATCATGAATTTCCTGCGTATAGATTTCACAGGAAACAAGTTGTTTTTGATTTTATTGGCAATTTGGACCCGTGAGACACGCTAGTCTCATTCGGCTTTCATTATCGCTTAATCAAATATTTAAAATCCATTAATATTGACATTTCAAACCATGTCGGAGCTTCATACAACCCATTTTTAAGTATAAGTACGTATAATCAATTAATTCGTACCCATTCCAGCCACAATCCGATACTGCGCTTCATTAGATTTAAGACTACCTAATTAGACTGGACTTATATCAAGAATTCGGCCTTTTGGATGTCTTCAGTACACCTCATACAGATATAAGAATATTCTTTCAATCATACCAATAGGGACCTTTACGAAACACTAACACAGTGTAGAAGAATAAAAATTTTACTTACATTGTACATAAAACCGTTTTTACTTATCAATGCACAGATTATAGATTCTGTTTCTCCTAGCGTGATAACCTCTAAAACTAATATAGGTACATGTTTTCATACGGTTTCTATCAATAAATAGAGTGGCTCATTAGAAAATGGGATCAATACGAAAAGTTTATAAAACGGCTAATTAAAACGAAAATATATTATTTCGATTACGATTGAGGAGAAGAATTGAGAAAGACACTCTTCGATAAAATATTCAATAAAAGGCAAGCAAGTTCATTAATTAAAAAGATGTTACCATTAGGTGGATTTTAATGTTGTGTAGTTGACCATATAATAATTTATTATGCCGAAATATGATTCTTTGTTCCTATAATTGATCTCAGGCTAAGCCAAATACTTCGCTGGATATAATAATAAAAATATTTTTAATGAAATAAATGAAGTAGAAAAGCCTAAGATTTGAGAAATTGGATGTTTACGACTCGGTTGGCTCGACTTTCTTTTTACGGTATTTACATCGAAATCGATAATATGTATGTAAAGGTGTTTGAATAGCGATATGAATTTATATTAGCATTGTTAAATATATAAACACAAGTTATTTTTTTACACATGTTGTGGAATAATGGCCTAGTTGTATTTAATTTTGACTTGTAAAGTGACGATGAAGTGATTCCATTGGAATACAATGGAAATATAAATTATCGTTGCAATTTGAAAATCATACTGGTTATAAACATGTGACTCGTTGATTGTTGGTTGTACAAAAGAGATCACACCACTCATATCATGTTATATATTCAGTCGTTTATAAATATATTTATTGTGCCATTGTTGTTCTGAAAAAAGTGTAACATAAAATTTCTGATTTTCAATTGCCTGATTTTTTACTTGGGTGTGAAATTATTAAAAATGGTTACTTCATAAACAAAACGGTATAAATAATAAAAGAAGAGCTCAACTTTGACTAATGAAAGTCGACCATGCCACAATAATTAATTGTGGCACCTGAGAACAAAGAAACTGAGGATCTTAGGTTTAATTTTGGGTTAACCAAAAGATTAACTACAGATCGGTGGTTAGAAATAATATAAATAGTTCTATAACCTAGATGGTATTAGATGAAATATTAATCCCTAGTTGAAATACATTTTTACTTTTTATACTTTCTTAAGCCTGCACAGCTAATATGCTAACTAAAATATGAATAGTTACATATGTAAGTAATAGATTATAGTATAATGTAGTTGTGGAGTAAGGAATAATTTAAGAATAAAAAAGTTAATGATTGGTAAATATTCTTACCTACTACCAATACTCTTTATTAGATTAAAATAAGATTGAAGGTCAGAAGGTCGACAAAGCAAAAAAACTTTTATTGTGTATTATAACTGATGTTATTGCAGTAAATATGATCAAATTGTGCTTAAATGAGATGTTTGATTGGATGGTGTATATTTATTTTGCTTTATTTATTATTAATTGAATAGCATGTTAATGACTGAAGAAAACTGACATACGTATTTAGTTTTATGTCATTCAATCATAAAATGCACCTATTCGTCATCAGATCTAGTTATTACGCCAATATTGCATCATATTAAAAGTATTGCCCGACGCATAAACTTACTCCACAGTTTAAACGAACAAAGTACACTTTCATGGCATATTTACTTTTAAAATTAATTGGTTTGGTAATCGGTTTGGTACACCATTTTAACTTTATAAATAGCTTTAATAAATGTTATTAATGTATTTAGTGTTGCAGTAAGTGGCTATAGAAATGTTAAAAAGCTGTGAGACTTATGTAGCTTCACTATGATTCCTCTAGAAGAAAAATTCTGTAATCGCACATATAAAACGTTTACAAACTAGATGGCATGAACGTATCATTATAATATCACAAACAGCCAGGACCCGAGCACAAATATTTATATGTCACATAAATGACACTGACCCAGCAGGGAATTTAACCCGGGACCCTTGCTGGGCAAGCACTGCCAACTGGGCTTTGAGGTCGTCTAGCTTATATTTGTTTGTCAACGGCAGTGAATCGTATCAACGATCTCTGGAAACAACTCATGTATAAAATTATACACAAAATAACCGAAAAACATTCGTATAATAAACACCTCCTTTCAATATGAGTTTGAAACAAACATTACAAGGTATTAATCATTTGTTAATGGGTTCCATTATGCTGCCGACACACCTGGGACTGTGTGTATACTCTGAAATAGATACGAGTAGGTTGCGACTGGGGACACCTTGAGAATATTAATCTGGGGACGCGGTAAGACAAAGTTGGGATTTATTTTTTGAGAGCCAGTACCTTCTTTGTAACCTTCTTCTCATTTCCTGGCCGACAACACATCAGTGATACCTTTGGTCTTGCTGATGTCCGTGGGCGACGGTGACCACTTACCATCAGGTGGCTCGTCTGCTCGTTTGTCGGCTATTAACATAAAAAAAAACGCGTTGTCTGCTTAAAGTTCGGTAAGTATTCCTTGAATTTTTAAAATGTGTGATTCGATTCTGTGATAATATCAGTAAGAAAACTAAGTGTAATGCTAAGTTTCTGATCAAATTCAGAATTACAAAATTCGCTAATGTTGATCATTCGTCATCAACAATAACATTACTTCAAAAATCTGAAGCCGAGAGAGAGATAACAGAGCAATTTACAATATAGATTAAATAGCTTTTTACAATAATGTTGGCATATCGTCAACAAAATTATATTTTTTTATTACAATACCAACGTTGCTATTATTTATTATCCTAATTCGAGAGTATACGGAATTTACAATTATTATTAATAACACAAGCTAAGTTTTCATATTATTTAAATGATCTGTAAATGCCAAAGGATATTTATTGCTAATAAGTCTACTGATCGTATATACCAGGCCATAAATATATTATCCTGATTGAATGAATATGGTAAACAACATCTTAGGTTATTATTGTAAAATAATTTATTTGATTCACGGACGACTGAATATCAAATGTAACAGTTTGACTTTCATCAGACTCAAATAATTGAATGAAAGAAAAAATAAATTGTTCAACGTGTACTTCATACGTATTTAGATGATAATGACTTTTTTTATTTCCCTTTATTCTCATGATTGTCACTTAACGAAAACAAGACGTTGAATACAATTTCTATTTCCTTATTAAACGACAAAATGAAAATACTATTCTAAAACATCTGACAACGCGAACAATGTCTGTATACTTGTGCCTTTATCTACGGGAATTACACAAATTTACATAACATGCCTTCGTTAAATGTTTGCAAATGTCCTAGTAACCAAAAAATGTACGTGCCTAAGTATATCTATGATACTTATATCAATTGAATGACAGTGAACAAATTATACAGTAAAATAACAGTAGGTTATTACTGTCAAATAATTCTTAATAAATATTAGCGATATCATAAATTATATCCACTTACTTGCTAATTTCAACATTTTATGCTTCACGAATTTTAAATGAGGCAGTTACAGCAATCGTGGTCACGAGTATACTGAATGCGAAGTAACAAAACTAATCGCTAGGTGTAATCGAAGGAATAAAACTAACTTTAAAACTGGTTACATTACTTACTGAATTATTATAAAAATAACAAATCGTTAGTATCACTTGCTGATGTCATTATAAAGACGTTTTGGAAAACTTTCGATTTGTGGTCACCCTGTTCTACCCGGCCTAAACTCTTCGCCATAAATTTACTTGATATAAGACATACGCTACAAAAACACGATATTTAATAATCTTATTGTATGTTCCGTAATTACTCGTACGTAGAGCGGCTCGTGATTGTAAATAGTTTATGGAACAGGTGGGTAGTTAGAAATACGCCCTACCTGCTGGTATGTGGTCATTGTCACATGTAGACATGCCTTGACCGTTTCGCATGTTTTTATAAATTCATAACGATCAAGTATCTTGGATGGGAGCCATGTAAATATGCACTTTATACATTATTTACATTCGAGGGATGAATTAAAACAAACATGCGCCTTAAGTCTGTGGAATAGTTGGTAGTGACCATAAACGCTAAACAAAGATTTCCGAGTTCAACACCTAGCCGGGGAAAATATAATGTGATACTAATTTATTTACTTATTCTTGGCTTTCCGATGACTTGACAGTGTTTTGCAACAGTTAATGCTATATCCATACTAATATTATAAAGAGAAAGTGGGAATTTTGCGAGTTTGTGCATGCGGAAGGTAATCTAAGAAACTAAGACACCTACTTAATTTTTTTTTTTATAATTTAAAAGATGCATTATATTGGATGAACATAGGCTACATATAAAGATATATAATAATATATATAAAGGTGCTAATTGATCCCTTACGATGTCGGGATGGGCCTCTAATATATGTATAAGTGCAGTGTGAATACATCATTGACCGGACCCATTATTTAAAATATAATAAAATATTATATTATACATATTAACATTACTTAAATTAAGTTACACAAGGACTACAGTAGTTCAGTTACATTTTGTGTTATTCCAATATTTTATAGTTACATGTAAATTATATTATTATAATATATAATTAATTAGAATTGTACAGGCATCATTATTACAAAAAAATCAATCAAAATATAATTTCATTTCTCCCTAAAAATGTATTTTTAATAACTATATATGTATGTATATGTAAGTAACTATGTAAAATTAGTGGGTCATTTTGAAGGGTGAATAAAATATAAATTAATTATTATGCAATAGCTTGGTAAAATGGATCAATTTTTAATAAATTATTTTATAAGCGGATCAGCGATAAACAAATGTTTATTTCTCGGGCATTGAATGTTGGTTTCGTTTCTGTACCGTCATTACAGCCGCAACACAGGAACTAGTCCTAAAATTTAAATGCAATGCATTATTATTATACACTTAAAAGTAACATAAATTAAGTGACGAATAGTGTAATTTTTTCTTTATGACATTATCTATGGCCCAAAATAATATATATTATATACTTCAAGTTGTCATAGTTAAATATATTTTCTAAAGTATATTAGAAGCAAAAACTACGTGTACAAGTATATTGACAAAATACTTAGTGATTATATTATATGAAAATCGAGTTCATCCGTACATTATTAACAAAATTCTAAGCTTTTAATAGAATAGTTCGGCACCAAAAAGTCCAAAAATATTGCCCAATTTACATAACAAAACACCATATCCTTTTACGGGCGTAACCCGAATAGAGTCGTATACTAACCACGTGTCATTAACTCCGCCGTCTAGATTAATATTGAAGAGCGGGGCTCCAACCCGTCCCGGGAAGGGAAAATTGAGATATAAAACACGAGATAAAGAACGCTCAGTTTAATATGGAATTCCGAGAACCGCAACGGGTAACTTTTCTTTCGTAAATTGCAAAAATAGATGGAAATTATTTCTATAGAAACAATTTTAAAAGAGAATTTTTGTAACACCCAAGTCTAACTATAGAATAGTGTACTCTCCTTATATTGAGTTACTGCTGTACGCGCGTCCGTCTCTGTCCGTAGACCAAATAAGATTGCCTCGATGGGGCAGGTAATGCCCTGTTCACTACTCGAGGGTAGGGGTAGGAGCTTTGATCCTCCACCACGTCACATTGTGCAGCGTGTACACATGAGACGACAGAACCTACATTTATTGATATATACTACAGATAGTTTTTAATTCAAAAACGAGGAGATTTTCAATTCGTTTGTTTTTTTTCTACGTTTGTTACCTCAGCACTCCGTCAGTTATTACGCGATTTGGAAAATTTGATTTTTATTTAAGAGGGTATACTTTCTGTGTGGTCCCAATTAAATTTAGAAACAAAAAACTACCATAACAGCGAAAACGGGGGATATGAAACCAGGAAATGTACCTTCTTCAAATTGTAGTCGGTTTTTTCTTAAATAATGTATTTTTTAAATTAATTAATAATCATAATACGATTATATGTATGTCTGTGTTGTGGGTCGGTGTACGCGTTTTTTTGCTATTTATCACTTAAAAGCTGCTATGCTATATGCAGAAAATAATAGTTATACGTAGTAATTGCTTAAGGTAGGTAGAATAAAGTGAGCCGTTGTCTATACAAAACATTTTACACAATCAAATAAAAGTGTTTTAATTACGTCACGTCTCGATATTGATGTGGACGGTGCAGTTCCAGTTTTAATTGTACCAATAATAAAACTATACTATATTTTTGTGCCACATGCAGTTAATACTTAATTAATTCTGTATTTTTTTCATATTACAAACTTGTGTGTATTTTGTGTTAATACTTAATCTTAACGAAATTTTTGTTTTCTAAATCGCAAGTCGCATAACTGATTTGGCGAAAGCGCTTGCATGTTTAGGAACGCCACAACGATTTAATGTTGTTTTTCGTCCATGTAAAAGGGTTCAGCTAAATTGGTTATGTTAAAAGAATATTTTGTGCCGTAATTGGGTAATGCTCAAAATTGTACTTGTTTCTTCTTTGAATCAGATTTCAGTATGGCAAAATGGGGACAGTAACTAGGATAAAAAAATCAGCGTGTGATATTTTCTTAAGGATGGGGAATGTTTTGAACATATCTGTCTCCAATGGAGACTCCATCAAATCGATCTTTTTATCCATCAGCCTTCCGGCGTCCATTACTGAACATAAGCTTCCCCTAATTTACACCAATCTGACCTACTATTAACCATCTGAATTCAGCAGATACCTACAATATTCCACAGGTTACAACCAAAGTACGTGTCTTCTCTATATATTTTTAGAGTTTCATACAACCGACGAAAGAACGAAACACTTAGAGAGAAATTCGTTGGCTTACCTGTCTTTTTTTTTTTAATCTGTTGAAGGGAAAACTTATTGCTGGTCATACAATTTAGGGAATACACTGTAAATATGTATTTTTCACTCATCAACAGACAAACGAACAGAGAATAGTAAGTGATCCATCAGTACTAACTATAAAGGCATCGTAATCTATGAATTTTTTAATCTTTATTTTAATCCTATTTAATACTTAAATAAAAAATACCTCATAAAAGTCAAGACGGCATACAGTATTTCCTAAAATTGTTTGATGTGCTAGCAGCATTCCGGATGTATTTAGAAGAGGAAGGATATCTTTAGAGAGAACTAGAAAAATTGTTTCGAAAATCAATTAAGACGTATAAAACCGGGTGTATGTGTGTGTTGCTAGAGAGTTCTTTGATAAAATTTGACATTAGCAACTTTATCCTTCCAATTTATTTTTTGGGTTAGCAAAATGTTTTATGTGTTTTAAAAACTGACGCAACGATCGATTACGAAATAGCAAGATTTTTACTCGAAAAGTAAATTTGTAAAGTCACGTCATATACTTCAAAATTATGTACGCCAACCTTGTATGTCGACCTTTCAATAACATTAATTTGTAAAGTCACGTCACATACAACTACTTCAAAGTTGTACTTCAAAGTTATATACGCCAACCTTGCACGTCGACCTTTCAGTAACATAAATTTGGAAAGTCACGTCATATACTTCAAAATTATGTACGCCAACCTTGTATGTCGACCTTTCAATAACATAGATTTGTAAAGTCACGTCATATACTTCAAAGTTATGTACGCCAACCTTGCACGTCGACCTTTCAATAACATAAATTTGTAAAGTCACGTCATATACTTTAAAATTATGTACGCCAACCTTGTACGTCGACCATTCAATATCATAAATTTTGTGTTACACACTCTTCTTGAAACTTTTTCTTGGCCATCAGTAAAAGGGTATGGGATTAAATTATATTTTGTGTTATATTCTCGAAGAGCACATTTAACAAATTTGTAATTATGGATGGGTGGGCTCTAATCCAATGTCTCTCCACCGTTTTCTTCAGGCCATCACTCCACCTGATCGGGTGGTGACCTATACTCGTTTTACTGAAGCATAACGCCAATTAGGGGAGGCCAGTGTCCTAAATTGGACTATAAAGGGCAGATAGATCTAACTATGGTTTAATTGTACAACTTTTATTACTTTCTACCAAACGATACGAGATGGCGCTATGATGTTCCTGAATCACGCTATGGAAGTTTTCTACATTGCTCGAATATTTATGCGTACTTATGATCTGAACAATGTTTCTAATATCAATAACATTACTAACATTACGTTGTTAATTATATACGGCACAAAAATGGGAATTCACTGCTATACATATTTGTGTTAACACAAAAATCATATCTTAAGTAATTTTCGGAGGCCTATCCTAAATTTTATGCGTTCTTTTGTCAGTTTTATGACCATGAGCGTGACTGTGTCCACCAAGCGAGGGGTGCCAGGTTTAATATTTGATCGGAACTATTTTTTTTTTAACTTCTACACACTCACACCCCTGCACTAGGATTCCCTGTGTTGCGGGTGGCGTAGACATACACAAGTATGACATTACAAACACCCATGACCCGAGAAAAAACATTTATCTGTCACATGAATGTCTGCCCTGGGCGGGAATCGAACCCGGGACCCTCGCTCGGCAGGCAAGGTCATTACCAACTTTGCTATGGGGTTGTCAATAATATAATATTTATATACATACATAGACAGATAAGTATTCTCGTCGCGCCCTGGGATCTCATTTTTGTATGTCTATGCCATCCGCAATACAAGAAATACTAAGGCGGATGTATGAGAGACTTAACGTATTTTATAAAACTGTTTTTTTTTTCAACTTTTTCCCTCACATAATAAGAAATTATTGGGCTGTAATATATGTGTTGTTTAAATTAAAATAATTTTAATTAAACTATACTTAACGACAAAATGTAACTTAACGACAAAACTTAATTACTTTAAGGACTACATATAACTATTTTAAAAATAAATACAATAGCAAATCGTATCCTATCGACTAGGAGATTCTGGCATAACCGACAATTTACTGCCACACCCAGTGTAGCGTATTACGTTGACTATAAATTACTTGACTATATCACTTTAAATTAAGGAAAAAATATATATTTTACTCCAATGCGTAGAACGCGGTTAGGCGCCTGAACCCTACTTTAATTGTTAGGTGAATAGAAATTATTGTTCGCCTCGCTCCGGTTCAAGTATAGTACATACACCAAGTTTGGAACGAGTTTGATTTTCGTGCTGTCAAGCATCCCATGCTACTATTTAATTACCTCCAAAGAACCCAATGTTCATATTTATATCACAAAAGTAATTACTGTTGCGTTGCCAACGGCTCCCCTTTAGCGGCGACACCTGCCGGGTCAGTAGGTTACCTTGAGCTGGGTTAATGAACATCTATACTTGAAAACAGCTTTCCGGATTCACTTTATACAGCCGAAATTATCACTTTTTACTGTATATTCTGAACCACTATTGAAATATGGTAATTGTCTGCAATAGAATACATTTTCCTGTAAATAAGTTTTATTCCAAGTCAACATACATCTCTATTTGTTCATCAAGATTCGATGAGTTACCACATTTGCCACCTGCAGACAAATAGTCATTACTGCCCACAGACGTTCCTTAACAAAGACGTGTTCTTAGCCAAAAATATAACTAATAGTCCGGTTGCTAGCTAACTTTTAAATTTGTAAGTAAACACAAAAATTTACCTCACTGTTGATTCTAGACTGGGGTAGCTAGCCAGGCAGGTAAAGACTACTACTATACGCGAACGCCCTCGGGATTAAACTGTGTAGTACAGAGCCTAGGAACCTCTAACAGGCTCTCTCATCTTGTCGTTAGTTACCACCTCATGTGTTACTTAGATGGGTGCACTATAAGAAACCTTACTTGGTCTATAGGACAGATGGAGCCGCTTAAACTCAATATTTTTCGCCAGCTCATGCAGTTATCGACCGAAATCTAAGTTATCTAACTCGGTCCATCCCATAAGATGTATAAAATATATAAACACTTGTGTTCGAGAAGAGCTGGAGAATACCTCTAATGGTTTTTGTTGAGAGTGTACTGCACTGTACGTTTAAGCAAAAACGGTTTACTCAAACAACTAGACGTTCAACTCTAGCGTTGTGGAGATTTACAGAATATTGTTTGAAATCTGCAATTCAAATGCTGAATAACGTGGATTCGTGTTCAAACTCTACTGTTATTCATTCTATGAAGCTGGTTGTGCGAGAATTGTATACGTGGAGTGCATTTGAATCAAAATCTAAAACAGTTGGTAATCGTTATTTATATTGTAATTCTTTTATTGTGATATTATTCGTCGTAGTTCACAATGGGTGAACGCTTATGTTCAAATTTCTTGAACGCCTTCTTGTTCAATCAGGACGGTCCGAACTTTTATCGTTAGGTAGGAGTTGTAAAGCCATGTTGGAGGCCTTCGGGTGATATAAGTGCCGACACTTGAGTTAGCCTGTAATGGCCTAACCTGTCGATCAATCCTACTGGGGTGATGTAGTGCGGTATGCCCTAGATCTTTTATGTTGTGAGAAAATCGATTTGTTCTAGAATGAGCCACTAACTTTAAGTCAATTGTTCATACCTGTGAAATAAGTCTTGATTCATTCTCAACATTATATATGTACAGATTCACGCGTGTTTATTATAAGACGATCGGAACTGGAGAAGAGCACAGAGTCATAATATTGAAACAATACTTTTTTTAATTATTAACTAATGTTGTCAGGGCTCTCAAATTCACCAAGCTAAAACGAATGATTGATTTTCAAATTATATCAAGTTATTGACCTACAAGAAGTGGAAATTGGGAGTCGGGTGTAAAATGTACAAAATATCATTTAAAACGAAAATTACGTAATGTTTTTTAACCTATGAACAATTGAACATTATGTTAATGGAAAAAGTAACAGTTTAAAATTGTCAACCACTGTCCTCGTACGATATTAATGATTATAGTTAGTTAAATTCTGGTCACAATTTGATCGGGGATTCTTCAACAATGTATCCTCAACATTATGTATTTATATCTGAAATAACAGAATCAAGTTTTGGCATTTGTGATATAAATAAAAGCAATGGTTTTGGAAGTTTTGGCTTAAAAAATGTTGTAATGTACTCCAGAATATAAATAAATTGCAGAATAATGTTTTTAAACTTCAGATTGTATCATTGATAACATTAAAACACGATTGGTTGCCTTCTATGTCGTGGCCGATGGCCAGAATTGTTAAAACTATCCCTGGCCAAGACAGCAAAGTTACAGCTATCCAAATGCAAACACCGAACTTTGAACGTCATATGCGCGCAATTAATAAGATCTATGTATTACCGATTCAAAAAAAATTATAACTTAAGCCTATTTACCAATTTGTTAAATACCCAGGTGTTATAGAGTACTCCTTAGTGTTTAACTTTTTTCGATTTGTTTACCATATAATATGATGTACTTTCTAAACAAGCCAGCTTACATGTAAATATAATATTTAAGTTTCGTTTCACAAATCGTTGTATTAGATATACTATTTAAGATGTTTGTATGTTAACGATTTTTCTATATAAATACATTTATTTAAAGTAATTTTTTGCTTCTACTACCGTTTCGAAAAGGTGCTTTATTAAAATTGGGGAGAAGAAACGTCGAAAGAAACTATTATAACCAACCATTATAAGTAACTAGAGATATTAGTCATTTTTATTTATAGTGCATATGTTTAATAGAATATCTTTTTTACATCCCACTGCACAAGAAGCTAAGTTAAGTTATAAACTGCAAACTCACGATTTCTGAACATTTGGAACGAAGTGGACATTCCATTTGCTCTGAATTCTACCTAGGATTTGTTACAAAGTTATTGTCACTTTTCTTCCCCTCCGTTGACTGCCTGTCTCCCACTTTGATGTGGTATTGTGCTATGTACTTTTTATAATATTTCGGTATAAATTCGTATATTACTAATATTGCTGACGAAGATTCGTTCGGCGACTGATTCAAGCAGGGGGGTGGTAACTAGCCAGGCAGGCTTCACTGAAAGATAATAATACCAGTAATAATATTACCGATTTATATATATTTATATAATATTACCACCAAGCGGGCTGGCTTCTGTCGTCTCTTACAATTCCCTGTTCTGCTAGTATGGGATTGGGATCAGTATTCCAGGCCGCTCCGATACGGCGTGAATACGGCATTCATAAAACAGTAGCTAGTTCGAAAGACTATTTATGCGATTTATATAAATAAAAAAACTTGACTGCAGCACCGTGTATATGATGTATCTCATGATGACTTTGAACTATCGACTTGACAATTAGTGCAGCCATGTAGGGAGAGTTCAATGTCATACATATGTTCAGAGTTCAATGCCATGGAAACTAGCAAACTGCCTCGCTTCGCTTCAAATTACGCCTTGCACTTAGAAATAGCACCTGCATTGTTTTAAGTTACTTTATAACCTTTTTATTTATGAGCGGATCGAAATGAAACGAACTTTAAATCTTAAGAGATGCTCACTACAGTATCTTAGTAAAAACCAAAACGAAATCATTTAAACCGTTTCTGCGATTAGCGTGCACAAACGCACAGATAAACAGATATAAATTCTAACATCTATTGTTTTGGGTTCTACTGGGTTAATAAAGGCCCCTAATAATAGTTTTTTTTTCATATATTTTTCATTTACAGAAAGCGACCAGTAAGTATATATGTATAGATAAAAAAAATTCTTGTCTAAACGTCTCAATGTTCATCATCTTTGTATCTAGGGTCGTTTCGGTTTAGCTAAATAAAAAACGAAACACCGACCAAGAAGTTTAAATTTGGAGATTGATACGTCATATTCACTGATTAATCAAACAGAACTATTCATTCCGTGTATACAAGGCATACGCTTAATGTTTTAATTAATCTATGCCGTGCTTAGTTGAAAAGGGTTTTAGGTTTACCGACCCTAAATTTTGATTAGAATGTAAGTCATTATATTAACAATTAAAAGGGTTAAGCGAGTGTCGGATATGATTTCGGATTACATGGTAATGAATCTGATTAGAAAAGCGAAAGATCACATTAAAATGCTTAAAAGAAGATTAAAGAACTCCGTTTTTTATAACCAAAAATATTTCAAAGAAATTATTGTTTATGTTTTGTATTTACACTGTAGATTTCTTTCAGGACACAGCGACAAATCATCGAAATGGATAATATAATATTTTCAAAAAGAAAAAAACCGTTTTATATTTATAATAATTTTAATTTTTTTTTTTTACATTTTTATAATTTATCTCGAATTCTCGTAAATACAATCTACAATCTATAGTCAGGTAGTGTCATTAACAACATGCCAAAGTCCTAGAACTTGTCAAGAAAAATATCTTTTATTCGTGAACTTCTAAATGAATCAAATACAAACCAAATGTTTCACTAAAAGTTTAATATAAATCGTGTTGTGTTGCAGACTAAAGTGTTTTTACATTTGATGATTAAAGTGGAGGCACGTCTCCTACGAGCTCGCGATTTATTAAATTAAACTTGGAATGTGAGAAAATAATATATGTATATTCTATCTCGTAAAAACTACATTGTTAAAACGAGTTGTACCAGCACAAAAGACATGCTTTAAGCTCAAATTGTCATACTCGACCATTATTAAATTGAAAACAGTATAAAGATGACAAGTCAGAACTTTGTGCTTTGTATGAAGATATTTTTGAATTTTTACTATTAGTTTACATTCTCCCTATATATTTATATACCTTGTTTAAATTTACAATCGTTAATAAAATATTTTTTATTCATGCACTCAAGTTCAAATACTTTTTTTATACTTGCAGTTAATACAGTTTTTTCAAATATAATAATAATAATAATAATAAACGTTTACACACTCACACCCCCGCGCTAGGATTCGCTGTGTTGCGGGTGGCATGGACATACACAAATATGACATTACACACACCCATGATCCGAGAACAAACGTTTATCTGTTCATATATATTTTTTTTACATTTTCCTATATTTTTCATATTTTACATTTATCTATATTTCAATCGAACGCAGGACTCTTCGCTCGTCAGACAGGGCCACTACCAACTGAGCTATGGGGTCGTCTTGTCTCTAATATTAAAGCACCAATTCGAAACGGTAGTAGAAGCAAAAATTGTTGTGCATGAGTTTATTTACAAAATACCTCTACTATAGTCAGATATTTAAATATGACCGCCATGAACGAATATCGTCGGGGGTAACATGGATGGGACGCGAAGTCTGATAAAAGAGATCATGTCTTTGCATTATCCATTAATTAATTATGAGCAAAGGTATTTGGACTTTAAGATGAATGGAGCCTATAACAAAAGATTAGACTAGATATTGTTTACCTAAACCACAATATTCTATAACAATGTACAAAATAAATCTTAAAGTTAAAATGTTAACAAGACACAAGGGAGCTATTCTCAGACAGCACTATTTTCTCAAGATCGAGTTATATCATAGTTGTTTTCTAGTTATTGTGAAAGAACATTTTATTGCTGTGGCGAGTAATATGTCGATGGTGGTATGTAAGTAGTGATCATGCAGTTCTTATACGACCAATTCGCATAATAATTATTATACAAGAAAGAAAAAAAGAAAGAAATACCTTTATTCGAGATATAAAGTCACAACACACATGAAAAACGAAATATGTATGTATGATAATTATATATTATTACAAATTCAAAACAGAAAATAATTACCTTAAATATTTAAAACTAAAACAACCATTAAATAACAAAAATGTACATGTACTGCAGCATGAACGTCGAAACGATGGATCATATTTCATATTCTGTAATTCAAAAGATTGCTCAGGAACAAGCCAGCTTTTTCAAAGGATTCTTTCCTTTCACACGCTAACTGTTTTTACACCAAGTGCAAGACTGGCAGTCCAGAAATTAACTGTTTATTTACTATGTAGGTTTTCGTAGACCTTTTGATATTGTTAAACGATGGAAGCTGTGAAAAATACAATTTTTAATGGACGTACAACGAATTTTTAGTTTGTTTATCTCATTAACACACACTCAGTACACATACATTAGATTAGTTACTACTAATAACTCAAGAATTCTAAGTTCATATCTTACTTGAAACAGACAATCGTGTAACAAAAAAATAATTGCTCTTGGAGCTTGATTGCTTTTAATGGTTTAATTGTGTAAATGTAAATAAGTATTTTTATTTATTTGTCAGTAAAATTGATATATATTTAAGAGAATGTAAAAATAAATTTTCTAAGAATTAATATTTCAGGGAAGGATTTATTAATATGTAATCCGTACACGAACTTAGTGCGAGAAGTGGACCCTGAATTTAGATCAACTACCCGCAACTATTTGTTTCAATTTGTTGATGATCAATCTTTCAGAGATATTCGTTGAAGCAGAGATTTGATATCTTGATTAATTAAATTGTTTTGGAAATGTTACGTCACAGATTCCAACTGTTGAATTATTTTATACCAATCAATAACTTATCCGTAAATTAATCCGTGTATTGGTTAATAATACGTTACTGCAAAAACTAGATGCAATACCCCAAATGTGTTATAAATAAAAAAAAATTGCTAGCCTACAGTTCGCATATTCCCTACGAAGGCAATATCGATACTTATATATACGATATACGAATATATACGAACATATATTTATCACATAAAATAAAAAAAAAAACAAGCAATAAGTTACATAGAATATAATACCTATTGGATTGTTGGAAACTATCTCCAAAGTAACTTCCCCTTGTCTACGTCTTATGGCACAATCTTACCTTCCTATAAAATGCCACATTACTCTATTCCATTGTAAAATTCTACTCTAACTCCAACTACTTGTAATACTGCACCTTTTCTAAAATCAACCGTGAAATATTTTTTGGGTGTTTTAATAGAGGTCGGAGAGTCATTTAACAATTGATTCCCTGCTTTGTTCTTGGCGACGCGTTAGTTATACTCTCGCGTTGCAGACGTCCATGGGTGACTAAAACATATATTTAATTTACTATTTTGTAAATACAAGTCCTGTCAGGAACTCCACCTGACACCTGTCACCCGCAAGCGCTACTTACTCGTTATATTAAACAATAATAACCTGCGAGATAATATCATTTTATTTTCAAATCTTTACGAGTCAAATAGTTGACGTATCATTTACGTACTGTGGTTCATCTGTGCGTACGTATACATGGATGTGTGACATTGCTAACGAGTTTTTGTTTCTCGTTATGCCTCGTGTCCCTGTCAAATCATAACAATAATTGAACGCAACGCAACGCATAACTCAAAACTATATTGTTTACATTGAAATAAATAGAATTTCTTCACGATAAGTTTTCTATATGCCACTTTTAAACACTAACTTTGGTTTGACCGAACAAAGTATTGTCATCGAAAAACTATACGTAAAATATTTTTTTCTTTTTGTGTTATAACGAAACATAGGCTACTTTGGTATGGTGACAATATTATAAGCCTTGACCTTTTCCGTGAGGCGAAACTTAAGCCCAGGGGTGGGACAGTTATGTTAATTAAGGCAATAATTCGACCCTGTTATGGTTTTAATCGTGAGTATAGAAACAAACGCTTGATATGGTCCGTAAAAGATAAAGGATAGAAATTTTTTTTTTGTTATAAGTCAATACTTGATAACAATTTTCCTGAATGACCAAGTTTTAAGCGAAGTTTAATAGAATAAATAAACGGATTTCAAACAAGTACTACTCGATTGTGCATTTTGAAACCCTTCTGAGAAGTGTACTTGGGTTTTCATTTTAAATTAAATAACGCGTTTAACTCGAGAACACTTAGAAATACTCCAGTTTATATTGTATAGATTTCTGAATTAATTAATATATAAAGGAGATTTTAGTAATCACAGTAAATGAATTCAGATAAATAGGATCTCTTTCTTTGTTGTCAATAATTAAAATAAACTTAGAGGACTAATTTTAATTAATAAAATAAATTCTACAAGAAAACTTCTACATTTCTTAATGTTAAATTATAATCATTTGAAATTGTTAAACTACACAGATAAATAAACGACGTTGCATATTCAGTGTATCGTTTAGGAAAAAGTTGCAAACAAAAATGTTTGTACATTTTTATGAAAAGTCAATTATGATATAAATAGATAACGAAGCGGTACAAACACTGTCCATATCATTCGAATTGAATTTAAAGCATTGATTTACGAATTAGGTTACGCCGGCTATTCAACCAAAACTTGACGACCCCGTAGCCCAGTTGATAGTGACCCTGCCTGCCAAGCGTGGGGTCCCGGGTTCGATTCCCGGCCGGGGCAGATATTTATGTGACAGATAAATGTTTGATTTGATTTGATCTCGGCTCATGGGTGTTTGTGATGTGATAATTGTGTACGTCCATGCCACCCGCAACACAGGGAATCCTAGTGCGGGGGTGTGAGTGTGTAAACGTTGAAAAAAAAAAATTCACAGTCAGCCCATCTTTATTATGTGTATGTGCATGTGTGAGTGTGTGTCCGTGCGTGCGTGCGTGTGCGTGTGTGTCTCCCATTTCATCCTTAGCTCCAGTAGTGCAAACATATTTGTGCATTTTCGTTGCTGTCGAATTGCTCCGGAAATGTTATAATCCTTTAATATAATTTTTTTACAACCCGCATTGGAAACTCATTATGCGACGCATACGCCGCCGATAAACCTTAACGACTGTTGTCTAAGGACAACTACCAAAACTGATGGTTAATCATTAGACTGTCTACGTTGATACAACTTTGACACAACGTTGACTCAGCTCTTCAGATCGGAAATGTTCCAGTGACAAGTGGCTTTGTTTTACCCGAGCAGTTCTCAGGAGGTCAATAGCAACAGTCGGTGTGTGATGTGCTCGTCTATTGTACAACGACGATGGTTACACATGAATAAAACAGCAGTCACACAAAAACACACGCGCACTTAAGAGTAAAATCCTTTTAAACGTACCGTTCTACAGATATTCGCCAATGAACTATTTGCACAATGTTACCTGAATATTATCGTAATATGTTAAATTCCGTAATCTAACAATGCAATACGAGTCCATTCGTTAATTAGAACATTTCTATGCACAACATTTCGCTCTTACTGAAGCTTTAAGTGAAGGAACGTTGAATGTATTTGTATAGCAGAGATAAGCTGGAGCTGGTTGTGAATAAGCACATTCAGTGAAGAGCGAGCAATGGAAATGACGAAGTTAAATTTTTACATATACCTCCAAATATATTCTATACACGGTCTCACCTAACGAAGTTTAAAATGGTTAAACTCTTAGCTGTAGCTTGCGATCAGTATGAAAAAATATATTTTGATCACTCAGTGAATAGGGTAATTAGATGAGATAACACGAGTAATGGAGTTAACGAAAACAAAATAATAAAGAGTAAAACACTCTACCCTGAGACGGTCACGACTACATTACACCAATTTGACAGATACTCATTCAAGTGAACAGTGCTCCGAAGATAGAATTAAGCACGCAATAGTATATGAAGATATATTGCGAGACTCGACAATCTAAAGGATAACATCGAGATTTACCGAGTTGAATGGACGACTACAGTCTAAGAGGACTAACAATGTAAGGGATTTATTATCTTTGGCCATACGGATGTCTTCAGTTACTTTAACGGACAAGATGAGTGTAGAGGTCGGGAAGATAAAAAGCCGAAGAGTTGTCGATGGATGATATGTTTTAGAATTTTGAAGAGGAAAGGTAAATTAAATATCTAACGAAAATATACGAAATGAATCGATAATCTTAGGTACTCAAGTAATGGACGCCTGTTTCCACGCTCACGGAAAAGAGAGGAAGATGTTGACGGAAAATTGAAAGATACAGAAGTATTGAAAATATGAGTAAGAATAAGTAAGGATAGGCGGAAATAAAGCGAAGACTGGGGAGTGATTATTTTCAAACATAGACCATGATTACCAATGGTTATTGAGTAGACCTTTTAACATCTCTTCGTTTATCAGCGAAAATTCAAAGAGAGAAACTACATTTTGAACCGATAACATTTACAGTTCTATTAGCGTATTTGATTGACATCAGAATCGAGATCTTGAAAAGATGTAAAATATTTATTGAGGTCGTTAATCCTAATATCATAGCAGACTGATACTGGACATTTGCCAATTTCCACAGATCTAAGTAGTTTCCAGGCCTCAGTAGAATTTCGATTATTTAGCGTGTTGTATAAATAGCGCGAATTAAGTGAGGGGGAACTGCAAATAATTCCAGCTAAAATTAATGGATTTTATACTTCTTGTATTACTGAATTTATTAGTTTCAAGTAAAACCATTTCAATGCGTCCTTCACTATAGGCATTGTTTAATAATAATAATTAAACTTAATTTAATATTAGCGCTCCTTGTTAAATATATACATTGCATTCGCTTTGATAGTGACCATCCGTGGTTAAGAACACCAGAGGACAGTTTTATTCGTCTATATGAGTATTGTGGCTTTCTGTAAGAAGGTTAACTGACATACATATATGTATGAGTTTTACACCTGAACACATCGACCGCCTAATAACGTGTCATCAATAGCAATGAGCTCTCTGCGCGTTTCGACCAAGATGTCGATCAGCAGTGACAGCTCTCATTTATCTCATTATCAATACACCACATCTGTACATACATCTGTAGTTTCTGTGTCAGTACATTCATATTTCATGATAAATATTCGTTTACCATCGAACTGATATCGATTTGGTCATTTTGAAAAATTTTGTCTGCCTGTCTGTTCTTTGTATATCCCGGTATAACTCAAGAAAGTCTTGAGCGGTCTTAATGAAAATTGGTATGCACTATGTAATGAGAACACGTAATTGCGCAAATGATAGGCTACATAAAATATCAGTAAACAGATGTCTAATCAAGGCGAATAATATAAAGTTTTGAATAATCATGTATATATAATTACTTGATCAAGCCGAATGAAGTCGGAGGGATTCGCTAGTAGAATATTAAAACAACCAGAATAGCATGGCCATAGTAGAGTCCAACATACTACCTCTACATATGTACAGGAGGAAAATTTTAATGTAAGTAGACTTTATTATTTTACTCCTAATGCATTCTGCTGACCATTGGAAGATAACGGTATTTGATCCCATTTGCATTATTTACGTCTTAACCAACAATATATAAAAATGTGTAGAAATATTCCATTGAATTCCATTCAAATTTCATTGAATACATTTTCTAGGAATCCTTAATTCAACGCCATACAATTATCACACACTAGCGGACTTTGGTTTTATGGATATATACATATATAGCACTAGTCCTTTTGTTAAGTCAACAAAAAGCTCCCAATTTATATGTACCAGGTACAAGATGGGTGCCGCGATTGTGTTACATAATACTCGTATAAAAGATTACCGTCCTTCGACATCCTTTACGAAGGTAGATGTTACCTAATACGTAGCTCATTCTCAGCGTACACCCGAAATAATATAATGCTTTATCACTCAATAGATTTTAGATATGTGACATGTTATTTCAGATAATTCTGCGCTCAAAATGCCTCTATTCAGGAATTTAAACCAAGCTCTCTTACTTAAACACTGTTGATTATTAGGGAAGAAATTATAACTCCTGGTCTTGAATTTTTTAGAGATTAAAGTGCTTAAATGTGTCTAAGATACTTAATCTTAACTAATAAGTGTTTTCTGGTTTTACCTACAGTCAGTAAGTATAAAATTGTTCTTGAGAGTTTCTTGTCATTTTTTTTTTCAAAGACTCCTTATGGTAAACGAGTTTAGAAAACCTGGTTAAAAGTAACTAGTACCTGTATCACGTCAATGGTCGTGCATAGTTGGCGGGTTGTTTACCTGCCTGGATAATTACCACTGTCCTTCTAGAATAAATTATGATACGTGTTTGATGTTTGTCCGTTGTAGTACCGTAGAGCCAGTAATAAGTAGATTCCTCACTTCCACACACAAGTTCTCTGTCATCAATGTGACTCTGACGCATCTGCTGTTAAGAAGGTAGAGGAAGAGTATAGATGAATATAATATTGACAAGGACGCCTGGAAATAATATTGTCGAAACCGTTTCTGCGCACGTTAAATCTTACTTCGTAATTGTCATATGTTGTTTTAAACGAGGTACTGAGGAGTTTCTTTTATCGTTTTTTCTCCAATATGTTAAAGCACCTTATTAAAACGGTAGAAGAAGATAAACACAACGTGTTTAAGCGTATTTACAGAATACCTAAATAATTTAATGATTTTGAATTTGAATTACATTCTTCACAGCTTCGGATTTCCGTCTTAATTCGTGTTTGCCGATATTAATTGTTACCGCTATCACTTAACAATACATTTAGTATATGAGTGATAACTCTTTAAAATCTCTTAAATGTCCTGTACGTGGATACGATGATCAACCCATAAAATTCATGAATTTTAAATTCATTGCAAAGGCTTCTATATTCTTGTACAGGATGCAAATCTCCAACATTGAATTATTGAAACATACCCGTAGCTACGAGTTTAACGATCAGAAAGTTAATCTTATAAGACACATACGTGAATATTTTTCATGTAAATCATCCAGAAGGCTTTGAGTCGACTGACAGAGACGTCAAGTCGCCCATGATTGATTGCTCGCCGTGTAAGAGGTCCGCAATATATTCTGAGCTGCGATGTCTTTATCGTTAACGTTGCTAGCTTTTGAAAGATTTCAGCTTTATGTACATTTTGGGTAAGGGACATTTTTCACGGTGAGTCCAACCTTGTACATTTTGCCTTGAGTGTTATCGTAAATTTAACAGTTATGAACGACGCTTTAGTTACGTTTGGTATTCTGCCTGTTGAATGAGCAGTTTCCCTGGTCGGAGTAGATTTTTTTAATGATAATAATCGACAAACGAGCAGACGAGCCACCTGATGGTAAGTGGTCACCGTCGCCCATGGACATAAGCAAGACCGAAGGTATCACTGATGCGTTGTCGGAAATATAATAATACCAATAATAATATTAACGACTTAATAATAATACTGATAATATAATCGTTACGCGAACCCCTACCACCAAGCGGGCTGGCTTCTGTCGCCTCTTATGACTCCCTGTGCTGCCTACATGGAATCGCGGATAGTAGTCTAGGCCGTTCCAACACGGTCTTACGTATCATTATGATGTAGTGGTATGGCTTAGTACAAGAATGTCTGTCCTTAATAGTATTATTATTATTTTTTTTATAAAAGCAGTAACTGGCGTAGCCATTAAAATAATCAATTTTATATTATAGCTTTGTACAAAATGTAAGTTTTTTCACTTTCTTATTTTACGATTCAAAATTAAAATGTTTTTACAGCAGTGATTATGTAAGCTATATATCACTTTACACACACACACCCCCACACACACATACACATATATGTATATATACAATACTCGTACATTAAAAAATTTAAATTATTTCCAGTACTTTCAGTCTATTTCAGTTCAGTTTCTATGGGAGATTTAGTCATCGGATGTGTAGAAACCTACATAACGTTAGATATCCATAGGTGAAGAGAAAACGTTGTAGCCTTGTATCACCTATGTTTGTCTACCGATTTTCTTCATTATTTAAACATGTTGAAAACAGAACGTTATTTGATGATTAAGATTGAATTTAAAGTACTAGTCGAATCCTAGTTATAGCAAAAAAGTTGCGAAGGCATGACACTAATAAAATCGCGTAAAAGTAATAAACAGTTTCGAAAATCGAAGTATAAATATAAATTTATATATAAATGGGTTAAATTAAAACTATACGAATGCCTATAAACATAGTCATTAATATTTAGCTTAGCTTTCGATTATACTAAATCGTACCGTGTAAAAATGAAAAAATAATTAGACCGGATTCAAAACTAAACTATAAAATGGTACTAGAAAGCAAAAAAACAATTGAAACATTAGCGCATATTATTATATGCGCTATATACTTAAATTTTTAAAGTGTGTGGCAAGCCAAATAGATACTTCTGTTGATATACATACATATACGCCAATTCCCCCACATCGCATTATTTTACTAATATTATATTCGGTTATTAAATTAATGTGGTCAAATCTCTAAGTACTGTTCCGTGCTTGTCATGCCGGTACATGAACGATAGTTTCTAGTACAAATCGCGTAATATTAAAATAGTCACCTAAACAATGCATTTTTTTAATTTCCCAAATTCAGACCTCACGCTATTGTTTAATTTAATACCGGATTCAGACCTCACGCTGTTTTTTAACTTATTGCTGCATTAAAATGAAATGACTACAGAACACAGATTTATACATATAC
>PDGT01000070.1:1422175-1445268 GCA_003671415.1 Megathymus violae | reverse complement strand
TGTCCTCCAATATGTCCTTTTAATTCATTTCTTTCTTCATACTTTTTACTCTCATTAACTAAACAAACGTTTTATTCATGTACCCACTTATTCCGAATACTTGACAGTCAGTAAATTCGGAATAATTTAATTTTATTAAGAAAAATAATTTAACCCAACTGACCGGGCTTCCGTCACGGAAGGCAGGGCCGAGACTGAAATATCAGTGCTGTGCTCACGCGTGGCTTAAGCTGAGGCTGGGCCCATTCGTAGCTCGTTACGCTGCAGCACGGACATTTCATGTTGTATTTAGGTTTAGTTTAGCATATACTTAGGGTGTAGCGTTATTGTGTTTTCTTTTCTGTTTTTTCTGTATTTTATTTTGTTCAGCTGCGGCTTTAGACTACGAATAAACATTTTTTTCATTTCATTTCATCTCATCTCATCTCATCTCATCTCATCTCATCTCATCTCATCTCATCTCATTTCATTTCATTTCATTTTCATTTCTAACAACATATACGCAGATGTTATACTTTTACCAACGGCAACGCTGCTGAGGCACGAAAAGAGTATCGCCGACGTTTTCCCGACATTTGCGAGCATGCATTTTGTGGAAGGATGATTAAAAATTATACGATATTGGAATAACGAATTACTATAATTTACATTACTGGTCACCAAAAGTTGAAAAAATCCAAAAAAATTAAGAGAAACGGGTTCACAGAGAAGATCTTCTTTTTTTATACGAAACGATGTGGATAGATGCCGATGTTCCGATGAAGAAATTAAAAATAATTTAATTTAACAAAACATCTATGTCATTTGACAAGAACGCATACGTTAAAAAGATTGGCAGTCGGTTCCGTTCATTTTGAATTTACAAAATTATTCTGTGAGGATTCTGTTACTTACTGTTTTTTAATGATGTGATTCCTTTGTCTTTTCTTTTCCACCATTTTAATGCATCTTCTGAAACTGGCTCCGAAACCGATGTTACCAACGCAAGCTATTTGAAAATATGCCATATCTTTTGTTTCAATATCTTCGGGAACGGTAAAAGGAACATACAATTGGCGACAGTGACTGGCGATAGTGCTGTCACCAGCTACTGGACATTTAACAACCGCACAACGGAGATAAACGAACAATGGTACTCTCTTTCTCCTTCAAAACTTACCAATACAGCATTTGCGACTATAATTTTTTTTATTTATTTGCTGTATTTATCTGCGGAGAACAGAGCATAGAAAGGAAACGGTTTTTTCTTTAATTTTACGATATTCGTATACTAAAATGTATCTTCAAATTCTTTATATCCTTTATAGGTTCACACTGAATCGTTTAAATGTACAAAGTTACCGAACTGCCAGTATTCTTCTTTGCAATCGATTAATTTGTTATAAAAGTGAATAATTTATATCGTAATGTAGCAAACTATTCGTAGTTCATTTTTGGTTTTCCATCCGATAAAAAACAGTCCTTTTATAAGATCAATGAAGTATGTGTCTGGCCATTTGTAACACCCTACTATTTACTTATCTGCTTTGCGATAAATATGACCCGATAATTGTCGTCTAGCGTAAATAAACGCTTCTGATTCAACGGTTATCTTTTTGGGGTAAGTTAGGAAATAAAAATAAAATTTTGTCACGTAGGTACATATTTGAAATTTGTCTACGAAATTTATATAATCTTATTATACGGGATAAATATATTTAATCATAACAAATATACATATATTTTAAAACCCATACTTTAAAAAATATTGTGTTAAGTTCATCCCTACTTATTATCTTTGGAGTTTTATAATTCAAGTCTAAATCGGCTCAAAAAACCAAATTGCACAAAATTGAGCTTTCTAGCTGCAGCTTAACGATAAAATAATCAGTTGATAGTTTATTGTATCCTGTAAAAAAGCCTCACGTACGGAAAGTAATTATTTATTTGAGACAAACAAGTAATTAATTTTAAATTGTCCGGATTGTTTTATGACAGGTGACCGCTATGTCTGAACAAGTGCGCGAGTACGCAAATAGATCATAAGGTCTCTCAGTCTTTAATCATTTATTGATTCAATCACATACCATAATATGAATACAAACTACGCAACACACCCTGAAATTACCGGAAAATATGCTTATAATTTTAATAAACCTCACTTATAGTTTATAAAAAAAGCTCATATGAAAATCCTTTGTAAATATTTAATCTCATACCATACCATAATTTCAGCAAACGGAGATTATTCCGTTTAACATTTACAATATGAAACCCTGTTCCACACAAGAACGCTTCGGACCTGACCAATTTTCTTCAAAAAGCTTACTGAAAACATTAACATAGTGATAGAAAACAGAATTGGACCTGAGCTGAAACTACTTTAAAATTCTTTCTTTCCGATTGCATTACGGGTCTGTGAAGATTTTTGCACCATAATTTTCTGTATTTTATCTTCTTTCTTGGTCATGAAAATCTTTTTTCTTTGCATATAAGAACGGATTCTGTTCGCTCGAAATGGAATGATTAAATTTATTGAATGTTTTGCCTTTCAACATTCTGAGAGGAATTTCTTCGACTAGCGTTTGAATAAATGGAGCCATGATAGAATTTATTTTGCTGCACGAATTGTGCTTAATTCGTAAAAACTTCTGCTCGTGTTTTTTGACCAGTTGATGTTAAATGAAAACAGTTTTTATTTCACAAAATATATTTACAATATAGTTCTTACTGTGGGGGCATCCTTTTAAGTAAGTATTTTCCTGTGCCAAGATGACCCTCATTGGCTTTTAGTTTCATACGGGTAGGGTGGCGAACTTAGCTCAAGAAGACGCGGCGGAAAGCATGAATGACTTCGGGCACCAGTTACATAACGCAACAGACACCTGTGCGGTTAAGGCCTCGGCTTAGAACGGCACATAGTGAGACGCAACGCAAGATGGAGTGCTTATGACGGGGTCTTATTCAAGCATAATAGACTGACATAATATTATATAATAATATTAATAATATAATAATATAATAATATTAATAATATAATAATATTAATAATATAATAGATTGAGGACTGGGATCTTGTTATTGAGGTCCTATAACTAGACAAAACTTCGGAACGTCCTTGTTTGACAACCAAAAATTGTTCAAATTCAAATTGAAATTCAAAGTCATTTAATCATATAGGGATTCTGTAAATACACTTATGCACGGCATTTTTTGCTACTATTACCGTTACGAAAACGTGCTTTAACATTGAGGAGAAGAAACCGCGAAAGTAACTCCTCATCACATCTTTTAAAACAACACATGGTAATTACATAAGTTTAAACCTGCGCGAAATGGATTTCGACACTATTATTTCCAGGCGTCCTTGTCTTTAATACATTCATCTATACTATAATAAATATCCTTTACCTGTAAGCTAACACCTAATTGTAATTGTGATAGTTGTTTGTGTTTCTGATTCGAAGAAGTGAAGTCCGTCCACATTCTGTGTAGTACAGGGTAGCCTTATAATTAATTGTCTTTGGCCGCGTAATAGACAATCAACATACTTTTACCTGTGTGGCTGTGGCTACGTGTATGATGGTTTAATCTTTGTCTTTGGTGAAAATTACTGCAGGGTGTTATTAAATTTTTAATAGCTACAAACTTTTCTGGCACCCTGAACAATAAGTGCCTTTTAAGGCATGTCCAGATACGACAGATTATCGAAAGATATTGAAGTAGGAGACAATTCATCTTGAGTTAATTGGATGTCGCAGTTCATAGTAATATCAAAGCGACCACAAGTTGTTTTATATTTACGATATTATAGCCTAGTTGACAGTGACCCTGCTTATCGAGCGAAGGTCTCTGGATTCGATTCCAGGGGAGGCAGACATTTATATAACAGACAAAATTTGGTCTCGGGTAATGGGTGTTGATGTTACGTTTGTGTGTCCATGCCACCCACAACACAAGAAATCCTAGTGGGGCGGTGTGAATGTGTGAACATTTACTAATTTACGTTTATATTTTAATTTGCAATGGACTGTGTGAAAAAGTATTTCGATCTCGCAAGTACCATAACGTTGTTTAAACAGTTTTCTGAACCAAATAATTCAACTTATAATTATTGCACGCTTCATTTTTAATGATTACTGGCATAGAACGCCATTAATGGCAAGTTGGTAAAATCAACGTGTTTTAATAAATATAGCCCAGTGTGTTTGTCTGTATGTCTAGTGTATAAACTCCATACACTTTCTTTGATATTAATCCTGAATAATTTTTGACTTCGTGAACCCAGTACTAATTATAAAAATTAACACTTTTAATATCACGAATTATAAGAAACTACTTAAACTAGGAACATAATATTACATTATTTGCGATAACCATGAATACTATTAAACAAGTTAGAAATGGCTGTCTATTTTTCATTGGAATGCAAGTGGCATATTTTTACACGTTTTTATTAAGTATATACTTGGTTGGGCCCTAACGGGACTTGGTATATTAAATACGTGGACTGTATAATAAGGCTTTAATGTCGCGACAATATATAAAATCAGTGCCCGTAGTCAAGCCCGTCGTGGAGCGAAGTGAAGAGCGGCGGACACGGGCACACCAGCCGAGGTATGCTCCCCGGCCTCCGCACCGTTCCCCTCCGGTCGCCTGTCTTAAGGCGTGGTGCGCCGACAATACTTGTATGTATGTAAAGTTGTATCCCGTGAGGAATTTCATCTATTTTAATCATTATTGAAACAAAAAAAAAACTCTAGTAACTTTAATTTTGATCTAAATTTTTATTTATTACTAGCTATGCCCGCGACTTTGTCCGCATGGAATTTAACAAAAAAGTTATTTAGTAGATATAAAAGTTGTCTAAGTTACTCTTTATTACATCAGTTAGCTGCCAGTGAAAGACCCGTCAAAGTCGGTCCAGCCGTTTCAGAGATTAGCCGGAACAACCAGACAGACAGACAGACAAAAATTGTAAAAAATGTTATTTTGGTGTTTGTACCGTATATACATTCATGTGCATGTAGTAAAAAGCGGTTATTTTAATATTACAAAAAGACACTCCAATTTTATTTATTAGTATAAATTATCATCTAGTTTCGTTTGTTATTTCTTCATTAAACTGACAATTTAGTGTATGTAGTTCTCGTAACAATGGACTCAAATTTTAGCGCCTATATATTGTAATGAAAAAATAATAGTTTAAAAAAAACTAAAAAACACTCTTTTATTGCTAATTGAACTAAAAAGTAGAAAATAATTTTTAATTACAAAGAGTCTTTATTACAGTAGTAGAAGGTCGGACAATCAACCATAATTAATTACCTCAAATAAACATTATAATAAAATTTAAGTTATTAACAAAATAATTCAAATCAAAGTAAAAAGCGTTAAAAGATTTGAATTATTTTGTTAATAACTTAAATTTTATTATAATGTTTATTTGAGGTAATTAATTATGGTTGATTGTCCGACCTTCTACTACTGTAATAAAGACTCTTTGTAATTAAAAATTATTTTCTACTTTTTAGTTCAATTAGCAATAAAAGCGTGTTTTTTTAGTTTTTTTAAACTATTATTTATTTTCCAGTTTTTAGTTCACTTAGCAATAAAAGCGTGTTTTTTTAGTTTTTTAAAACTATTATTTATTTTTAACTATTATTTATTTTAATTCATTTTCGTTGATTGTACTTTTATCAATAAAATTATTAATTAAAAGATTTTGATCACGATAAATATCTTATTTACTTGTCGAATTTTGTTCTGTAAAATAATTTCAAAATTTATNTTCTGATTATTTTATTGTAATTAATAAGAAGCTTTTATAAATCACGGTTATTATATAACATCTTATATGAATATTAAATAGAGTAACTTGCGTTTATGAGACTTATTAGTACCCACGCATGTGTAAGGAATAAACAAGGTTAGAATGCAACTATCCTAAAGACATTTTGGTCCCCGTTGAGCAATACCACGTCCCGGAGCAAGTTCGAAAGAGTAAGACTCGTCGTAGACTCCAGAAATCAGTAAGAGTAACTCTGACTGGAAGTGCAGGCATGCGCAGATCGCGCGCTAGCTCTATCTTTCTCACTCTCCTACAGAGGATCTAAATAAAAAAGAATTTATGAATCCTGGCCGTCCTAATAAGGATAATGGGAATCTGTTATCAAATTATTGCATTGTCATCGGCCCTTGATATGTGTGCAAAGTTTCAAGTTGATCAGACTTTTAGAAACCAGTGAAAATTAAGCTCAAAGATTCCGTTACATACATACATACATAGATACAACCCGAGCTAATAAAAGCGTATTAAAAAGATAGTAAGGAGATGACGGTACAAGGAAACAGAAAATATTTTTCCATGTGAAATCTACAACATGCTTCTGTAACTGTGCTTCTGTTCTGTTCTTTTTTATATATACTTTACAAAAAAAATATATTGATATCAATTTTTTAGTTGTTCTTCTTGCTTAGTGTACATTTTGTTTTACTATTATTATGAGAAGACATCGCAATGTTAACATATCAATTTATCCTCGAACAATATGAATGTATACCTTTATCTTCGTATCTCCCTCACAAGCCACGTGTAGAACTAGTATGAGAGCAGGATTATCCCTAACGAATTCAAAATTTATTATAATCGCATCAAGCGGGGAAAGAAAGAGAATACGTTAACGCTACGGGATTATTTCCATCGTACCGACTTTATCAACAGTCCAGACTTATGAATTTCGAATCGCGCCTCATAGAGTCTTAACTTACTTCTACTCTATCTTATTAAGGGCAAACAGGGTATTAAACTCGAACACTGGCTGAGAGTTTAAGTAACCGCTGAAAACGGTAATTTGAAAAGGAGCTACGTCAATCCAACTCTGCTTTACATCTACATAAATTATGTACGTCCTCTAAAACTTAGATAAAATAGAGCCTTTGCAAACGACACTGCTTTCTTTTTCAGCGGGAATGTTTGGAAGAAGTGTTGAGATTAGTTCCGACTGGTTTCAATGTTGTAAACCTATTGCTAAAGAGTAATCTGCTGCTGAAACCAAAGTAGCCTATAAGCAAGCTGTATATTCCACTACAGTAATCTTCTAATTCATAGACTAATTAAAAATGTTACAGTCATTGTTTATCATTTTTTATATTACTATCCGACAATTTAGCAGACGAGGCTCCTCCTGGTAAATGGTCATCATATCGCCCATAGACATTAGCAAAACCACAGGTTTCACTGATGCGTTGTCGGCCAGGAAATGTGAAGAAGGTTCGAAAAGAAAGTACTTGCTTTCAAACTAATCATGATTAAAATTTTAAGATAGTCTACATGTGTCTGGATTTCAATAAGTTGCCATAAGTTGCCAGTATACAATTCATAAAAATGGTGAATTTGGATACAATCATATTTGGATTATTCTGTCATCATGGAGTGATATAACAAAATTCCATGTAATTGAAAATAACAAAGTTGAAGCAGGGCTTCCTGTTTTCTATCTCTGCAACACCGGAAAGTACCTCCATTAGAACTCTTCAGCAAACTTTTGTCCTTCACGTAGCTTTCAGGTAGCATACTCATTTGAAATATAATCCGGATCCCGTTTCAAGCTCAAGAAAGGGACATTTTGCCTAACAAATTCATTTAATAACATCGAGGAAAACATCTGTTTATTTCACACTTACGTTTACTCCCTGTAGAAAGACTTTTGCAAAAATAAATATTCTTATTTTAAAACTGAAATATGTTTAACTGATCGATGTATGCTTAAAAAAATCACCAGTCTTTAGCAAGTCTTACTGTTATTTAACGAACTTTTCTGTCCACTATACATCTTACTTTCTTATTAAGCACACAAAGAATAACTCATTAAATTACACACAGCCTACGCAGAATTTCACACTAGCGTACACTGTAATTCGTATGTCCATATATGTATACACACACAAACATACACTCGCACACTTACAGTCACACATAGACATTTTATTAGAATAATATTACCATACGCGACTTACTTTGGGACTAGGTTAATTTACTCTAGTTAATCTTAAGTAGGTTTTATTATTCATATTTTTTTCTTACTGGAATTTCTTCCAAATTTATTTTTATACAGGATGGATTAAGCCATCTAGGCGCCCGAAATTTATTATGATTTTAATTTATATTTTTGATATTATAATTTTATATAAAATTTCATAATTCAAAATTTAACACTTTGGCTGCACATAATTAACATAACAAAATTATAAATTTGGTATGCCTTGTTTGGAAATATTTATAAGTTCAATTAAAAATTTAATATGTTTGGGTGTTAAATTTAATATTACAATCATAAATTATAATGTATTGTTTTTGAGTACAAATAAATATTTGTTATAAAAATTTAATGCGGTTTACTTTTTCTAAGCGAAACCCGGTGTAATATAAATTACCTAATACTTTTCTTTACTTCAATGCTTTACTCTTACAATTCTTTGTGTATAGTAACCCTTACGTACACACACATAATAATTATATATATATATTATTTTCAATTTATATTACAATTTGATCAAACTTTATGTTACAGCCCAACAATATATTAATTTACAACAATAATAATAAGTAATTAGGACATTGGTAATACAGGATTCAAAATACTTGAATCGGGCACCGAGTTCTCACCGGGAAAGGTTTGGATAAGTATTTTTAATCACTTATCTCCAAGTCCTACTATGAAATCTCTTGTGAACCTAATAAATGATCGATCAATTTACGCCTTAGTTTTTAACCGAAATCTTACCGCTGATGTTACTCTGAACGCTTATTACTAGCACAACTATCATAATCTCGAGGGATATTTGGATTAAATTCTCTATGTATTGACAGTTAAAATAGTTCCAAAACTACTATTTCCAACTGATCACGTAGTTGCCGGTATCAAAATTCAAATTTGTTCTCGCAATCCTGAGTAAAGTGTACTATACTAACCGATCGGTAAATTTGTTGCCGCTAAGGTATTGCCAGGTCGTGGTTCATCTTGATTCCATTATCAGTTTCAAGAACAGTTTTCACTTTGAACTCTGCAGTTGGGGCTATTCCGGTCAAGAAGTGTACTCTAAACCGCTGAAGTTAATTCCCTCCAGACTGACTCTACTTCACATTGATTTACTCCCGTTGTTCAAACTACTAACGTTTTAAGTCTGCGGTAACTCTTAGAGTGAGTTGCAGCTTTTTACGCTTGACTTAACATCGCTTTTTCCTTGCAAGGAAGATGGAGAATTTCGAAATAGTTCTAGATGCCCCTATGTGACGCTTGAGGTTTCCGATGGCTTGATCGACTGTTGTTTGGGTTAGGGGTTTTTTACTACTGTAACGTTAAAATAGGTATATGAGCACCGCTTAGCGTGAAAAAACTTCGAGGCAGGGTAATAGATATAGACGCGAGCGGCGAGCTAGCCGGCAATCCTTTTGTTCACGCAGGGATAGTGAACCAACGTGACCGTGATAAAACTCGCGCTAACGGATACATCATCACATCATCATCATCACACATCATAATGGATATAACATCAGCAAGATCAAAGGTTAGAAAGCAAACGACGAGTCGTCTGGCGGCTGACTCAAGCAGGAGGATGGTAGCAGGCAGGATTCACGGAAAGATAATAATACCAGTAATAATATTAATAACTTAATAATGATAATACTGATAATATAATCCATACGCAAAGGCCTACCAACAAGCAAGCTGGCTTCTGTCGCCTCTTACGACACCCTGTTCTGCCGGCATGGGATTGGGGAGAGTATTCTAAGCCGCCCCAATGGCAACGCCCGCGCTTCGCCCTGGATTTTCACACCACAATCTAAAGATCCATGTAGACCAAATGTAATAACAATAAAGTAAACATATACTATATTGTGTAGTCTCGAAAATTTACCTATCTATCATTTACGATATTCGTTTTTTTATATTAAAAAATTGCAATTTATTAAATTTATAGTACACTTGTAAACTGCCCGCGCTTAGCTTCGGAAAAACTACGCGTAAAGCTTAGAAATAGTGCCTGAATTATTTTAAATTAATTTATAACTTTTTAATTTATGGACGAATTGCAATAAAACAATCTTTAAGTATTAAGTGATGCGTACTGCAATACGCAATACATTAGTGAAAACTACAACAAAATCGGTTAAACCATTTCTGAGATTAGCGGGATCAAGCACACAGACAAACAGACAAAAATTCTAACAACTATTGTTTTTGGTTCTATTGCGTTATTAAAGGCCTCTAATAATATTTTTTTCTCATATATAGTTCATGTACAGAAATCGATCAATTAGAATTTTGTTATATGTATAGATTAGAGGTTCAACTGTGCCGTCAATATGCAGTATATATGAATGATGATGAGAGGGCATTGGATAGTAAATAATATATTTCTCGTGCGAAAACTACAGACAAACAGGTGCGAATGATCCCAAAAGTTATATAAAGTTCCATATCCTAAAATGGCTAAATGCTATCTTTTATATAAATTGCGCCGCGTCATCAATATCGAGCGGTGTCAATTTCCTCGTTGTAGTGATTTCCTGAGATGGCGTCCTTACTATTATAAGGAAAACGGCCGAAGGATGTCAGTTCCACAATAACGCTCGTCCTTGGTCCTGGATCCTTCAGATTGGGCACTCGGTTCACTGAGCATTTTACAAGACAAGCCATTTTTCCATTGTATTCTTTATATATTAATACGTAGATGTTTTTTTTTATATATTATCTCTATATACTATAAACAATCATACAGTTTTTATCGATAGAGATATATGTAATTGTTTGGTATAAATATGAAAAACTTATAAAGCGGCCGATAAAAATAAGAAAACCAATGTTTTGGATGTGGTTTATATTTGTCATCATAAGAATCGATTTTCTGGAGTGAAACAAAAGCGGTATAGTTTTATCATAAAACAAAGTATTGGGAATACAAAAGAATAGAATAGAATGAAATATCTTCAAATTTACAAAGTCATATTAAATATTAAAAATATTGATCATAATTACAAAAGGTTCATGTTTTTTCATACAAATTGCTTTGCAAATTAAATTATTTTGATAATTAACATAAACGTATCCTTTATGTATACACCAGACTCAGAAACAAATAATTACTTACATTAAGAAAATCCATATAAAAAGATATTATTGCCAATTAGCGATCTTCTCTGTGCATCTTTTTAATAATGTAAATGACTAAAAGACATTAAACAATAATAAATTAAAAAAATCAATGGTATTTGAAGAAGTATTTCGTGCTTGAATCAGCCGCCAAACGACTCGTCGTGTTCCGGCTGGGGGCTTGAGAGCCAGTATTTTCTTTCTTACTTTCATTTCTTGGCCGATAACGCATCGGTGATACCTTTGATCTTGCTGATGTCCATGGGCGACGGTGACCACTTACTATCAGGTGGCTCGTCTGCTCGTTTGTCGGCTATTAACATCAAAAAAAAGTAGAAGAAATTGTGCAGGACCGTTCTTCTCAACAGTATTCATCAACAATCTCTTTCAAAAGTGTCTGGCGTCAACGTGAAGAATACTAGAAAGAAGAGAATTCCATAAACATATCGCAAATATATAGCCTTATAAGTTTATGTACTGTAAAAGCTCTCCTTCCATTATCCAGTACACACCATCCTCGTGTTTGTGGTGCACCTTGCGAAACATCAGCATCAAATTCCTGCTATTAAAGATCTATCTGCTTTGGAAGGTAATCTCTTTATCACGGTGAAATCTCGACGATTCTCTTGTTACCTGCTTAGTCAGCGACCATTCTCCTTCTAGAATCAATAGTAGTATGTTTTTAAAACGTGCCGGTGACCTAATGATAAATGCTTTCAGTTTAAAGTCAACGCGTCGATGGTAACTCGAGGGTCACGAATGTCCATAGGTGCGATAATTAACCATTAATTGGTAGTTCGTCTACTTGACGATTCTTATAAGTAACATAATAAAATAGGGAGTGTTAAACAGTAAATACATTGTTATTTCATTCGTTGCACACATTAGCTTTTATTGCGTTGTTTTAGAGTATTGACAACATGCGATCGTTATCTGCTCCAAATTTATCACATAAGTTGAAACATTAAGAGTTCTCATAAATTAGTTTTTTTTTTTTTTTTTTCAGTTGGAAGGAAATAGTTATACAGGCAAACAAAACACCTAACTCGCACGCAGGAATAACAATGAGATTAAATTATTTGGTAGAACAATCAGTTGCATTAAAATGAAGGGACCTCGTCCCATACGCCCCTGTCCATTGATTAGCAGTCCAAAGTCCATGGTAAACTCCCCTTGGATCCAAAGCGGTACAGGGCTTCTCATACAACGAATAACTTAACTACAAGTACATCCATCCGAACTTTAGCTGTTCTGTTGCTAAACCAACAAAGTAATCCAAAAACTTGTAATATTACTATGTGACGCTCGGAGTCCCAATACATCACGATGCTGGCGCCTGACAGTTGAATAAGTATCTCTATTATTACAAAAAGAAAATCACATTCTCGTAATATAATTGCGAGGGTTGGAAGAAAAACGTGCCTCTCTTGAGAGAGGGAGGCTTGCTTGTTTGTTGCATTAAAACAATAGGAAACGTGAATGTACACATTAATTTGATGACATTCTAGTTTCGAATTCCTTCAAAAATCCAACGCAAACCATGATTTTGACTGCAATCGATCGAGTTGGTTAAATGTATTTTCATTATACAATGTATAATTTAAATTTCCTTTTTTTCACATTTTTCCTTTTCATTTCATATATTATAAATATTATTTTTTATATTATAGTCTATTGGTAAATAAAGAACAAAGACGTACAGAAAAAATAAAGACTGTTGTCACAGTGTGTGTCCCAATTGCTGATGAAGTCCAGTTAAATGAACCCAAATACGATACATTTGGTGTTAAATAATATAATTTAATATAATAATAATTGATAACCATTAAACGGCTCGACCAACTTTCCCCAAACACATGGAGGCCAAAAATCTAGATCTGCAAACAGACAGAACATGTGATGAGTTCTATGGTGATTGATATAGGCGACGTTAATCTTTAAGGTAACAACGACCCTAAAGAAACTCTTTTTAGACCTTTTTTTGACTTAACCCTTGGATTACCTCAAAACAAAGCTAAAAGCATTAGTTATCAATATGTATAATAGGTATCACCTTGATAAATGCGCACTCGTTTATGTTAAAACCACATTCATTTGAAATCATTAGTTTATGATGTTACATTTCCACTAAATATGCACAGATACACAGAGGCTTCAAAATTAATTAACAATAATTAATGTTTAATCTCTCATCCGAGATAACAAGATGTTTGAAATAAGTGATTAAATTGTAAAACTATACACATTAAAATTTATTCGAAGCAATCAAGTAAAAAATATTTTAATGCTATTGTTAGCAGCAACGTGACGTCACATCCATTAAGAGGAGGGGATGGCGGACAGTCACCATCCAAGCACCTATATAAGACGATGAGCGCTCGTCTGGAGATACTTATATTTGTGGTGAAGGTGTTAAGGGGAAACTCTGCCCGTTTCAATAGTCAATTCTGCTTCGTCTTATATTTGTTTAGAATTTATTTACAAAAGTCTGCTTGATTTGCCATTTCGTAATTTATAAATTTCACCATTTAAAATACTCGTGATCTTAAAGAAGTTCTTATTTTTAATTATTTAGTCCCGTTCTGCTGAGACTATATTATATTTTTAGTATAAGGCAGACTGCAGTTTTGACTACAGAACGATAAAAGGTTTTTCGACCCAATGACGAGCCCATAGTCTAGTTGGTAGTAACCCTGCCTGCCTAGCGAGCGATCTCGGGTTCGAAGCACGTCCGTAAATTCAAATTCAAAATCATTTAATCATGTAGATATTCTGTAAATACACTTACGCACGTCATTTTTTGCTTCTACTACCGTTTCGAAAAGGTGCTTTAACACTGAGGAGAAGAAACGACGAAACAAACTCCTCAGCACATCTTTTAAACAACACATAATAATTACAAAAGATTAGACCTGTGCGGAACTGGTTGTAACGCTATTATTTCCGCGGCAGATATTTATTTGAGAGACAAATATTTGCGCTCGCGTTGCGGGTATTCGATGCCCGTATGACATGACGTGTTGAATATGACATTATGTTTGTGAACGTGCATTCTACTCGCAACGCAGAGGTTCCTAGTACGGGGATGTGAGTGAGTGACCGTTAACTTTTTCATTCATGAATATTTCCGATTCTCCGATGTCACGTATCCATCATCAGAACCATTATAGCAAATCGGCTCAACAAACGTATGTTTGGAAAGTTCTTGTTCCAAATTAAAAGTCTAACCTATGTTATGCAACAAAACTGGGCACTGTGCCAGAGAAAATAGCATAAAACCGTGACTCTTCCTCAGTATCTACGAAAGCAAACTCCAAAGTTTATAACTTGTCCAGCCTTGAACGTGTAGGAAAAGAGGATGTAACTACTACGGACAGTTGTTCTTTTCTATTCTACTTTATAACAGAGTTTTCTGGCAATAACTTTAATGTACCTCTGGTTGAGATCCTAAGTTTGTAGCTAGAAGCTTTTATTGCAATTTTGTTACCAAAACTATGTACTATCCCTAAATAAAGTGTAATAACACGTGGACTATAGAATTTGAACCGACACATATCAACAACACACCACATGATTTAGCGTCACCCTGGGGCCTACGATTAGGTCTCATATTTATTACAGATATTACTACAGAACACATATCTAGTTTTAAGAATAAAAAAATAATGTGCATTAAAAGTCGATTATACTTATTAGTACTTGTCCAAAGTATGTAGTCTAACAACCCATACTTGACAAGTGTGGTGGGTAATGGCCTTACCTCCTCTTCTAATGAGACCATACTCAGTTATGCGATAAATGTTACTTGTGTAAATTATATATTAACAACGATAATAAATTTCTATATATATATATATATATATATATATGTTTATTTTATTCCGCATTGACAGAGATGGTCGTTAACCCCATATCAGATGGACCAGTTCAAAGACCTGTATTTTTTATGTTATTTTCTTGCACAAAAAGATCAAACTTCAATCATTATCTTACGTTTGAGTAATAAGTCTACGCAATTTAAATAATAAACGCAGAGTTTTAACGTTAAATCTAAAGATATCGAAGACCAGACGATAATTATTATGATGTTTGAAAAGGTCAACACGTCAAACAATTTTGCCTCTGTACTTGACACCGTACGAAAAACTAATTAGCTACAATACCGTTACCAATTTTCTAACGATATTTGAGTTTATGCGACGTTAGTTATCTAAATTGATGAAATATAATTAGTACAGTATTATTTTAGACTTATATTATCCGGACACAATACATTTGGACTGTACCAGGTCCTCACAATTTTTCTGGTTTTACTGATATTTCAATACAATTATATAGATTATGGTCATGGTGGGACAACAATTCTCAAACCTACCTAGTCGTGAGTACCCATTACGGTAAAAATAATTAGTGCAGAATCGGCGATCATTATTGAAAGGTTTCAACTAAGATAGGTTATACCTAACCTAGGTTTTCAGCGAAGTATGTAATATGTATGTTGCATTCAACATAATAACATAGATATTCAATAAAACAAAAAAAAGTACTGTATAGCATAGTGCATATGATTTTCAACACATTATCAAGGATAGTATTCGACGAGGGGTAACTCTTGACAACTGACACTTGGCAAACACCATACATACATACACCTCATCTCATCTCTTTCGCGTTTGACAATCATGAAAATTCAGAATGAGTTAGAGTTTTGCCAGCAAGAAAGATCCAATAGGGTCCATAGGATGGTCCAGCATAATACCTTCAAAGTATTACGGATAGAACAAATTACAATATGATATTCAAGAAGACATTTGAAATTTGATAGAGGTGGCTCTATCAAAAGGTAAATAGCTATGAAACTTCTGTGATTTGCCCTTCTCTAACTATATGTAAGCTCTGTTGAAGTAATCTCTCGGACTAATAACATCCTTTTACTTGTTTACTTTACTTTCTGTTATGAAATTCAGTCATAACAATACTGAAATAAATTATATTAATAAGTAAATGGCTTATGTCAATAGTAAGTAATTGGATAAATGTTTATTTATCCTCTATTATATTATACCTCTAGACACCACGCATATGAACAGCGTAATGAAAAATATACCTTCTGAGGTGTCTCACTTGTGAGAAGAGAATAGTATTTTGATGGGTTTACTAATGTGTTATAGATAATTAGACTTGCCAAATGACGAAGTCGTATCGGTTTGATACCCACGCTAGAAACCTTGAGGTTTATTGGTACGTTTTGACAACTTTACAAAGATAAAAACTGAAATTTTATATATTGTATATATTTAAAATACTGAATTTAAATTACTTTGAAACAGCAATTGATCAGTATACTATGGAATATTTTCATATTAAGAATAAATGCATAAAGTTGTCTAAACACAATCTTTATTGTTAGCTTTTCGTGAAAGGTGAGATCAATTCTTTAAGAAATGTACCTCCATCAACGTTTTTGATGCGCAAGATATATATTATAACTAACTCAAGGTCCTCAGATAAGTTCGCTTTAAAGGAAGTTTGTTTGAGTTTAAAAAAAATTTTCTTTTCATCGCAAGCCGAATGATAAAGCCTCTCGAGATAGGATCATTAATAGAATTCAGTTAGTTACAATCGTGTACGCAACTTGGGAGTTTAAAGTCATACCTAAAACATATTTATATATATTATTTGCAAACTACACTTTTTTTATTTTCCTAAATATGTTAGGTAAATCATTGCCAATGGGCATAATGTATCTGGTGTTTAGAGGTCCCAGTACTCCTTTGAATTATTCCCATTACGATACGATTTAGTTTGGATGGGCCTCAAAATATTTTAAACCTATTCAAAATTTAAGAAAAATTTACGCCTCGAACACTCATACATGACTGAATTGAGTCAAACAGGATAAGCTCTTCGGATAGATCTGAAATAATCGGGCTCACCCAAATATTGATAAGCATAGGCATTTCAGCATATTAAAGTTGTATTAACATGCTTACAAATACATATAGTGCTAAAATAATTTTCTATTCAAGAAACACATCTCTGGCTAAAGTCCACTATTAGCAGTCAACTAAATGACACAAGTTTTTTTTGTTTTTTACAAGTAGCTTGGAGGTAAACTAAAAAAAAACAAAAAGCATGAAAAAAAAATCCGTTGGTGTGTACGGTACCCACAACAACGCTTTTTCTGGATGTAATTGGTTACAGCCGCCCATAAACAGCAATGCATAGCTGACCAAGAACGAAGCAGAAATTTATTTTTAACTGTTTGTGCAATTCTCTCCTAAAAACATGATCTTATGATGATATGATGGTCTTACACGAAGAAGGTTTAGATAAATATAAAATATGAATTGCAAGCTCATTCCAAACTTCCACACCGGATAAAGCTGGAGCGAAAAATTTCGACCGCATTATAATCTTCCTTTACACTCACCTCATTCTTGTCAAACGTCGTCTTTATCTTCGAAACGATGGTATCAACATTAAGATCAATTTCTGAAACTGTCAATAACATTAACTGAAAGCTGGTTCGTTCGTCAGAGATAATAGGCATCTGATAGAATGCTCCCTTAATCGATTCAGAGACGGAATCCACGGAATAAGGAATGTCATTAGAGACAAAAAAAGGCAAGAGAGGACAACGTTGGCTGTGCCGATGATGAATGCGCGCAAACGTGTAAAATTTTTGATGCCGACCTTGCACTCTAATAATGATGTCTATTTGCTGGATCGGTACAGACACCGCTTTAGCCGTATTGGGGCGGCTTAAAATACTCCCCCCAATCCCATGCTGGCAGAACAGGATGTCGTAAGAGGCCACAGAAGCCAGCCTGCTTGGTGGTAGTACTTCGCGTATGGATTGTATTATCAGTATTATTATTAAGTCATTAATATTATTACTGCTATTATTATTTTTCCGTCAAGCCCCGCCTGGCTAGCTACCACCCTCCTGCTTGAGTCAGCCGCCAAACGATTCGTCGTGTTCCGGCTGGGGGCTTGAGAGCCAGTACCTTCTTTCTAACCTGCTTCTCATTTCCTGGCCGACAACTCATCAGTGATACTTTTGGTCTTGCTGATGTTCATGGGCGACGGTGACCACTTACCGTCAAGTGGCTAGTCTGCTTGTTTGTCGGCTGTTAACATAAAAAAGACACGAATGATTTATTAAACAACAGCAGCCAAGCGTGAAACTTTCAGGCTCAAGACTCCTCTTACAATGATACTGGTTATGATTACCACGGTGCACGTTTCCAGACTTCATACGCTTTTGAGAAAATTATCTTTCAATAGGTTTCCTCAGGATTTTAACGATGACAAAGTAAATGATAAGCCTAATACGTGCAGTCGCAATCATTGTTATGGCCCGCAAAACGCTGTTGATAAATACGAATTATTTATTTATTTAACTATTTATTCAGAAAGACAATAAACCACAATTTAAAAAGGAATACGGATTAGAAGGGTACTACTTATGTAGCAACGAAATCTCTTCCGGTAGCCTCGCAATAGAAAAAGCAGTATTTAAAGCAGCGTACTTACTTACTGCATCATTAAAATACGGTAAATAAATATACTTTCAAAAAATACATACAAAAATTACAAAATATTACACACTCCAATTTGCACATAAGGAATATGTATACAACAGATTATCGAGAACAAACTTTATATCTATATCATAACGTAAGTGTTTGTTACGGTCGCGGATGAAACATGTGTTTCTCGCCGTGAGTGGTAGGGCTTGTGACCTGTTCGTTTTCTTTTTTTTTTTAATTTACAGAGATACACCTTCAAAAGGTTCAATCATGCAATCTTTGTAATCGTACCATTCTTGTAATTACGAGTACATCGAGGTTACAATAAGCAATATGGACAATAAATGACCAAGGAATTTTGAATAGGTAGTGCCACTAAATAACTAATGAGTGTCTCAACAAATTTATCGAACCTGCACCAACTTATTTGAAAATAAAACGGTAACAGTAATTTTGAGTAAACGTTCAAGTTAATATAGCATTTGACAACCTAACCGGCTGACTGGCGAGCACAAAACTTATGACAACTATATAAAAGTTTCTGTAAGACGCGTATGAATGATTATCATCGTTATAATGTAGATGTAGACTTGTTCATAGATTAATTGTTTGATCGATTTGTCCTTTCTTTCCTTCTCTCTCATACTTATGATGTAACATCAGTCTTTTGCTCACTTTCCAAACCATTACATCTTTATACTATTCACGAGGATACTAGTTCAATATCGTACTACTTTTGTTTGGTCGATACGTATCAGGTATTTGGGTTTTTATAAATGTTTGATCACGCAAAGCCCGAGCAAGTAATCCGTTGGTACACATATTGTCCAATTATTGGTTTGTATGCTGTTCACTCAAAATTAGTATTATATAATATTTTTTAATCTTCATGTTTAGGGTAAAGAAAGAATAAAATTTTAACATGAGTGATTCACACCGTTTTATTGTTCAAATCATCAGACAAAGCATTTTAATCCATAAATAGGTAGTCCTAGCCATCTTCCCATTTTCACAGTGCTCCTTTCTGATGGTTGAATAAGGTCTTGTTATGAAGTTTATTACTTTAATTCTTAATTACTCGGATTAAGCCCAATATTAGCCATACATGATAGAAAGCTTCCTTATCTACCTCACCATCACCCGTGTAGGCCACAGTCTTCTAGATAAACTATAAGCGAGGTTAAATATAATTGGAATCTAATTTTAGCCAGTTCTTCATGAGTTGCTACACCCGAGGACTGGTATGGTCACGTGTATTGTAATTGACCGTAATTTCTACACGATTCTAAGCGAAACACAATATTGATTGTAGAAAACTCTTGCTTGAAAAATTTATAAAATATGATCGCAATCCTATTACGGAAGAAACACTTCACTTGTTGTGTACCCCACTTCTATTTTATCATCAACGCATCGGTAATGTCTTCAGTGTTATTGACGTCCATTGCCAGTGTTGAGCACTTATCTTGAGATGTACTGTTTATCGGCTATTAATATAAAAAGAATCACTAGGAATCAATAATGCAAGAATCATTTTTCAAGCAATAAGTATAAATAAATAATGTCGGTTGAAGTTAAAATGAAAAATCACAAACACAATTAATGCAATTAAAAGTATATTGCAATGAAAAGGTTGTAATGGCGAGAGAAAATTGCTTTCAAGAATAAAACTGCGTTGGTAACATGACACGCCCTCGGCGTACACTCAAATGCTTTTAGAAAAGAATAATTGAAAAAGGCGTGGACCCATTGTCGATATTAATTACATCAGAAGTTATTTGGTATAGCGGTATGAAATCTTGTAATTTTAAACTTGACTTTATGATCGTCATTAATTACATTAAAACAAATTAATGTGGTCTTTTGTATGATTTCTCTTATAGGTTTAATAGGTTGCATGCATCCAATGCAATTAGTCTATGATTCGTCCGTTACAACAACGGACCTAGCTACGGCACCAAACACCTCCTGCTGCAGGTCACTAAGTTGCGCTCCACACGATTTAACCCCGATAATACTCGTGTATGTTGGTAGGTTTCTTAAGATCGCAATAATGCCTGGCTAGCATCTCTTACATAACCAATGGTGAAATATTTTTAACGCGTTTTGATTGTCGTTGAAGAAGTAGGTAACAAGTGAATTCCATACTTCCTGGCCCACAATGAAACGGCGATGCTTTTATTGTTGCGGATGTCTAAAGGGTCCACTAGATTGGCTCGATTGCTTGTTTATCAGCATATTATCATATCATAAAATCTAGGCTAACGGAAAGTTCGTCTTAGTCTTAGTTACGTTACATATGACAACAATATGGTGGCAATTGGAACAGTCAAATATCATGCCTGTGATGAATTATCTGTGGAGTTTGAAATTCTATACTTACGGTACACAAGAATTCGATTTTAGTTTAGGTACATTTAATTTTATGAATTGGCGTCTTTTATTAGGTTAGATATTCAGTAAGATAAGTAAGTTACATTTATTTAGTTATTCTGATTCATTTACATATTATATTGACGTTTGACATTCATGACGTATGATAGCAATAACTGTCATTTCCATCCGACTGATTATTCGCCATTCGCCATAATGTTTCAGTGTTACAATATGTTATTCACAAATTGAATTACTGACATTAAACGAAGCCGAAATCTAGAATTTGAATAATAAGGAATGCTTTCGATTTATATGATCTACTTTCTACAGTTAGTACATGGCGACGCCCAGGCTTCATACAATTTTGAAATATCTCCTTTTATCAATTACCACAAAAAATATAAATTAAATTGGTGGTGATGGCAAGATTTTTTATTTGCCTCATTAGTTACCACGCTCTTACTGGAATCTACTACGAAATGTTTTGTGTTTTTGGATTATCAGAGTGCCACTTAAGCAGTGTTACCACTTAAGATGTCATAAGTGTTACGTATGTGCATGGGTAGCATAGAACACTTACCACCAGGTGATGCGTCTCCACGTGGGTAGGTTATTAATGTTAAAAAAAAATTCTTTAATTTATTCTATGTTATTCAAGTACGTGGTAAAAAGTCGCTAACATAGGTTTTTTTTTAAATATAACATTAAAATTTTACCGTTAAACTATGGTATAGCTTTGGTTGATAAACTAGTAAGAGGCTTAGTAAATACCCTTAACCTGAAAATACTTTTGTACATAATATGTCGGAGATAGTAAAAGTCTACGCAATCTAAAACATCACATAAATATACTATTTGTTGACCACAAAGATATTTGGAAAAGTATATTAAATACAATTAGTGGTCTTAGCGCAATCATTTCAGACTATCAGATATGTCTGTTTTGATAAAATCAAAATAAAGATGCAACAGGAGCTAAAGCGTACTAATAACAAAAAAAAATACATTTTATTGAGTGTCTTTATCTTAAAACAGCGTTTAGAGAAAGAAGAAGGATAACTAAAAGCAAAAATGTCTGCAAACCTTTAGAAAACATCAAGGCATTTTGAAAACCTCCTAAATAAAAATATAGAATCCCTTATATTTACAGAAGAAAAATTACTAAGTTTACTGCAGTAAAAAAATTATATTGTAGAGATATATAAAGATACGATGAAAGAAATAACTCAGCCTTGAATGCTTTCTGTCATGAGTAATAACATTTTTTTCTAAAATTAACTTTTTAATATGATTCGTTCATGTCTTCAAAACCTTAACGGTCAATACAGGAGTCTTATCTCAAAATCAGTGCCTCAACCCAAGTGTCGGAAGTTTTTTATACCACCTGAAGACTTGTGGTTATAACAAACGACTGGTATCTAAGGATAAAAACTGCGACCGACGACTTAAAGTGTCCTTCAAGATGCGCAAGTGCTCAAGAAATTTTGCAACTGGTGGTCACCCATCTAACTATCGACCGCGCTTATAGTTGCTTTTCTAGGTTGATCACTTAAGGTCAAAACAAGCTTGGGCGATTTGAGCGAGCTATAATAATAATATACAAATTCCGAAAATGCTTTCCCCCTTCCAAGCCTTCAATAAATCTTTATGTACGCACGAAAATAAACCAGCCTGATCTATAATGTGATCGTTCAGATATATCAGATGTCTGATTGATCTAAAAAATATATCTAAAACAAATATAAATCAGTCAACATAATGGACGCCATCAAATATGACCAGACGGAATTTTTCTGTTGACAATACCTGCAGCCCGCAGTTGTCCCTTTCCAGGTTTATCCAGGTACCATGTATGAAAATTCACAAACAGGTCGACAGAACTTTTTGCCGTTGTTCATAACATATCATATAAATCTATTACAATGAAACCTCTAATTATATGACGAAGCATAGTTTTAGTTGTTTATACAAGTAAATTTGAAGGTGAATTTCTTGATTTCATCCACTATTATTCATTCTAAAGGATATATATATATATAATAATATA
>PDGT01000070.1:1371994-1408261 GCA_003671415.1 Megathymus violae | reverse complement strand
AAATAACATCTCCCTGTCTCACACCTCGCTGCAGTTGGATGGGATTGGAGTTCTGGTTCTAGAGTCGAACTGACGTAGTGGCATTTTTGTATAGGTACCTTAGCACCTCAATGTACCTGTAGTCCACTTGGCACCTTTGAAGAGACCGCAGCACTGCCCATGTCTCGACCGTATCGAAGGCCTTCTCATAGTCCACATACGCCAAGCAAAGTGGCAAGTTATACTCTTCCGTCTTTTGTATAACCTGACCTAGCGTATGGATGTGGTCTATGGTACTATAGCCTTTCCGGAAACCGGCTTGTTCGGGAGGTTGGAAGTCGTCTAGCCTGCAAGCGAGACGATTCGTCATTACTTCCGAGAACAACTTGTAGACATGGACTACTTATCAGCTATTAATTTTAATTATGTAGGTACGTAAAGATTACACAATCACAATAATTATTATAAAAATTAAACATTAAGAAGAGTATTTATTATGAAGTTAATTTAAATTAAGCTTTTTTACATGCCATATACATATAAACAGGTCTAAAAAGGTTTTTACTGTCAAGTTAATATTGGTTCGCTTATAACTAACGTAATAACAATCTAGTTACTTATATACAAAGATTAAGTCCCTATATATACCTAAATCCACCGCAATAGTTAACTGCGCTTAGTTGCAAGTTAAGTGGCTTAGAGTTTCCGGTCAACACACGTACAGTTCGCTGGGAATTTCGGTTACAATACGGATCTGTTGTACGGAGGTTTCATTTAAATGGCTTAAACCGTTTCATTGTAAGCCAAGAAGTTCTAAACTGATTATTGTATATTAGTGATTGTTAACAGATTTTCTATCTTTTGAGATAATACTAATAATGAGAGTGAAGTATTGTTATATCTAACTAATTTACTAAATGTTTAAGTAAATCTTAATTTAGTAATTTGTGACACGCAGTCGATAAAGTCATTGAATAAAAATAAATATTAAATTGGGACTTAATATTTTAATATATTGTTAACAATAATATATTTTTGTCCACTTTTACTTTCCACCGCACAAAGCGGTGTCGAAAAATTGCAAGTAGCTATGCGTTATAAAACACTAACTTCATAATATTTCTCTTCTCCTCTCTCCCCTCCTCTCTCCTCTCCTATTTCCTCTCTTCTTCTTTCCCATCCTTTCCGCATCACTCACTTCTCACGTCACTCCATTCTACATAAACTACGTACCTTTCTGTTGCATGAATGTCACTTATGAACGCTATTCGTATATATTATGTTATACGTATCTTATATCTTATAAGCCATTTTATTTTCGCCGTTATATCCCGCTTAACGAAGATTCACTTCAAAAATGTTTCTTTTCGTGTCCGAAAGTAGGTCGTACTTGACACTATATGCATTTGAAAAGACGATTTTACTGCCCTGAGAGGTTAAGTCTGAAATACCAAAAGCTGGTGCTTAGTTTTAGGTTATCGGTTATGTTGTGGGACGGGATATTTTATGGACATTGAAATTATTATTTATGTACCAAAAGTAACAATTTAATAAATAAATAAGTTTGTTCCATTACCTAAAATACATTATTAGTAAATTGTATTTATTTTTCAACTCGTAATTAATCAACGATTATAAGACATTGCACTAATTTGATCATAATTAAATAAACTAATCCGAGACGTGGACCAATGAGAGGCTTCGGAATCACGACGAACGTTGTGGTGATGGAGTGATCGATTTCTATCTCGGTTGACTGTTGAATACAGAAATAATCTTATCTACACAAAAATATAGTAAAATTTAAACAGATTCCTCTTTGTACATCAATGATACGTGACAACAACCACCAAATACTTTTATTGACGCAGTAGAACCCAAATCAATAGTTAATAGAATTTTTGTCTGTTTGTTTGTGGGTTTGTGCGCTTAATTTCAGAAACGGCTTGACCGATTTCATTTGTTTTTCAATAATGTATCGCAGTAGGCATCACTTAATATTTAATGGTTCTTTTATTGCAAGCCGGCCATGAATAAAAAACTTATAAATTAATATTTATAATTCACAGAACGAGACAAACCCGGTCCTAAACAATGCAGCCGCTATTTCTAAGTGTAGAACGTAGATTTTCTGAAGCGAAGCGAGACCGATTTGCTAGTTTATAAATATAGTCACTGTAAAAGTGTTATTAATAGGGCAATTGTTGAATGGTGGCTTAAATACTTGAGTAGTAACATCAAAATTAAACATGTGTGATACGTTTATTTTCATTTCTTTAACCTACCTGGCCGGATTTTTCAGCCAACATATGACGAAGCTCGTTAATTACACCGCATAATATCTTCCTAAGCGTGTACGTACGTGAACGTAATCACGTTTTCGAATTTTAAAATACTCAAAAGAGTAATGTAGAAGGTCTATCCAAGCTCTCTGTGGTGAAATTTCATTGCGGGTATCTGTCTCAGCAACACCGATAAAAATGTTACTTAACTAGCTTGATCACTTACGGTTAACTCGTTTTAATAAAATAGTTAATGCTTGACAACAATCCCCCCTGATGGTAACTGTTGATGCAGACTAAAATGTTGATCGCACTAACATATTAAAGCCAATTCACTCTCCGCTTTAAAACCCCCACGTCATAAGTAGCCAGGAACACCGACGCGAGCCAGTTATTTCAGTCCTTTGCTGAAGGTATGCATACTCAATTATAATAAAAATTTGGGAAGTGATTGATTTTCAATAACCCTGCAGCTCAGTTGGTGGTATTCTTGACTCGATATTTGCACAGAACAGAATTGTTGTTAACATAACAGTTGCAAATAGTAAAACAAATGGTTTTGTATTTGCCATTCATCGACTAATGGAAAAAACACCATAAAATATAAATCATAGCCCAATACGATTGCTTGCTATGAGTTCTGGCGCCGATTGACATTCATGAAATACATTTGGTTTTTTTTGACCTTGATCGGTTGAGAAATGTTATTGTGTATGTTCATAGCACTGCTAAACGAGTTTAGTGCTACTACAATGTTTATGTGGGAACGAAGAAATAATACACAAGAATACATACATATTTATAAGTAACTTAAATGTTTACAAGAGCCAGGACTTCGCTCACATCAAGTAATATGAAAATCGAGGTATCATCATCACGGCCAACGTCTTTGAGTCTCCTTTTGTATTTATTATCAGGAATGAAACTCATTAAACATGACTCTACCGATGATTGAATTGGTGAAGTTCACAATTCATTGAGATCGTTTTGGAATACTGAAGTATTTAGATTTTCCCATTATATTTCTTTAAGCAAGTGATAATTTTTTAAAACATACATAACATTCAAAACTTAGGGAGTCGTCGAGAAGCTAGTAATTCCTTCTCTTACTTTTTCTCGCTTATCATAAGACATGTAACTTAACATCAAAATATGCGCTCGCGGACTCAATATGAGGTATTTGCATAAAGTATGCATAATTTAAGAAGACCTGTTTCAGAGTACCGAAATGGGGTTATCTTCAAAATATAATGCCTCCGCTTTTATCTACATGAAATATCATAAACTTTCAGTACGAGGCTTTAATATAACTGCTCATAGCCCGATGTTATTACCAATTGTAGGTGACAACAATTTCAGGTTTGGTCGATAGTTGGTCAGGAGACCGCAAACTGGTAGTGCAGTGGAATAGGCTCAACGCCTCCTCAGTTTAGAAGAGAATCCCATGCCCTACATGGCGTTAATAATGGTCTGAAATACATGATCAGTCTGAGTTGGTTTTATATATACATGTAATGTATAATCTTAACACGATTAACTGAAAGTATCTTTTCAATTTGATGTCATAAGGTTGGCTTAAAAATGTGTTGGACCTACTACACCATGACGTTGGAATAAAAATAATGCCGTAATTACATAATTAGAACCAGGATTTATCAATCTTAATGTGATATGTCGAATATATCAAAACTTGATTTAGAAATTATAAAATCGTAAAGTTTTAGTCCTTTATGACAACTTAATTTTTAATCGATTTAAAAAAAGAGGTTATCAATTGGTTTTTTTTTATGTTTCTTACCTCAGAACTCCGTCATTTAACCGATTTACAAAATTCTTTTTTTTGTAGGTATAAGAGGGTAAACTTCCCGTTTGTTCCCAATTAAATTTGAAGAAAAAATACCACCCTTCAGAGTGAAAAAAAAAGAACGGAAGCCAAGAATTTAACCTACAAATTGAAGCCTTTGTTGTGTTAAAATATTTACTTGCTTGAAGTTCTATTTAATCTTTAAAACCAATCCCCAAATTCAGACTTCGTTTATTTACGTTTACAACTCTCACTGGGTCACCAAACTCCAAATGTTAGTATACCAAATCACCAAATCTAAATTAAACACTTTCATCGTACATGAGAAATCTAAAAGAACCCCTGACTAACAAAAATGGGAAATATGAGTACTTAAAAGTAGTAAGTTACGCAACTGAAACTTCGTTAAACTGCGACATTTATAAGACAACTGTGTATAAATTCATAAATGGAATCAGATATGGTAACATAAGAAAATATTCGATACTGTAATTTAGTGTAAATAACATTAATTTAATTTATAATGGAGAGGCTTTTCGGGCTTAGAAACGGGCGCACAACGATTGTACCTCGGTAGCAGTACATGAATAACTCCACAGGTAGATTCGGTATCATTTATTCAGGCTCGTCCATGTACTCACACATATAAAACACGGTGAATATATGTTTCATGAATGTTGAGAATTTCGTTTCCTTGTTTGTCTTGCTATACGTTTTCGTAGCTAAATAATTTGTGAAACAGACATAATCCTGTTAAATGTGCGGAATTTATGGCTTTAGCTCAGAGCAACGCATTTTATGTGCTTTGTGTGAGGGGTGCTAGACGTATTAATTGTATTTTAGTCTCGGGATCAACTGATCTGGAATCTTTTATATATATATATTTATATTTTATGTCAGTAGTCGACAAACCCGCAGACGGGCTCACAACCAACCGGGCAGACAACCGCCTTTTACTATTCGTAACACCATAAGTATGAATATCATTTCTATTAAAAAAGGAAGCTGGGACCACCGTTTTTAACTAGCTCGTAAAATAATGAAATAGATTGAAAGATTTCTCGGTTGATTATTGAACTAGGTTGGTAGTGAACCTTATAATTTACGAGGACCGTCGGTATAAACCTGGGTATTACAGAATCCAGCGACTTGACTAAAAAAGATCGGGATCATTGTCTCAGAATAGAGCGGATCACTGGGAAGGTTGACATAGACTTAAGGACCATGGAAGTCCTGTACGACGACGCTAAATGCAACACCATTTATTTATGTTAAAAGCCGACAAACGAGCAGATGAGCCACCCGATTGTAAGTGGTCACTGTCGCCCATGGACATCAACAAGATTAAAGGTATCACTGATGCGTTGTCGGCCAGGAAATGAGAAGAATTTGAAAGAAAGAATTTGAAATGCTGGTGCAACGTAATTATGCCTGCAATTTGTATTTAGCTACAGTGGATGCGCAGGACCCTTATAGTAACTTAAATTTGATAATTTGACTCTTCAGCTATGGTAATTTAAATCTTAAACATAGCATATCAATCAATCAATAAATTATGCGGTGTACAATGTTTTCCCAAATCTCTTACAGAGTTCTGGGAAGTGTTGAGGGTAAACACAATATAAAACTATACACATTATCCGCGCTGCATTTATTTAAATCCTTATAATATTATTGTTATTAGTCTGTATCGTGTTATAACTGTCCCAAAATGACGCATTATTTAAGCATCGAAGGCAACATGGACCAAAGATCGCACAATCTGATAAAACTGTTAAGAGACCTGTATAATGTGCCTGTATATACTAAAACAGCGATACCTTTCCATCATTTCCGTTGATCTTTATTGACCTTGAGACAATCCCGTTCAGTTGGGGAAATTGCCGGTCGTATGTAGGGTCAGATTCGATTTGCGACGAGGGCAGACATTTATGTGATGGATAAATGTTTCTGTTCTGGGGATTTACTTGTTTTTGATGTGATTTTAAATCATAATTGTTCTAAAATATTATATATAAATACTTTGAATATTACATGTCTGTGTTACAAGAGACTAATGTAGATATCTAAATGTGTAAAGGTTTTTTTATTTCTTGCTCTCTTATTTTCATCCTCCCGATTTTCAAGTAAATCAAAAGAGAAATCAGCTTTAGATGTTTAAGTAGCAGGCTTGCAATATTGTCGTTAATGGTGCCAGAATCATAATCGTTACATTCACAATGGTTTTTCATTTTTATTTGGGGTTTTATTCGTTTATTTATTATTTATTTCATTCACCTAACACTAGGGGACACAAAGGGCGAATTAATGCCTATTGGCATTCTCTACCAGCCAACCCGGTGTGACGGAGAAAAATGCGAGATAGGCGTACATACAAATAATGGTATGAACATGACAAACATACCTTACAACTAAGTTCTTCTTGTTTACCCCATACATATATACCTCTCTCGTGAAATACTCCAGTTATTGGACAATTCACATGAAAGTTCATGCAACAGATTCGGAGATCATTGCGTTCATGCAGACAAGTATATGCTTGATCTTACACTGTTTATGTTCTATTGATAATCTATTAAAGACTCATTATTATAAAAAGATGGTCGAATGCTTCCTGATGTCGGATACTTTAAAAAAGGTGGAGGTTCTCAATTAGTTTGTATTTTTTATGTTTTTTACCCCAGGACTCCGTCATTATTAACCGATTTGAAAAATTTCTTTTATATTTGTGAGGGTACACGTCCCGTTTGGTTCCAATTCAATTGGAACCGATTCATCACTTCAGTTCCAATTCAAACAAAAAATACCTCACTAAGGGTGAAAAATAGAAGGTGGATGTTAAAATATTTACTTGTATAAAAACATAAGTAATGTGCCAGATATATGCTGATTGATTATAGTGATCACATTATTGGTACAATTAAGGAAACTGTGCAATTACAGATGAAAAGTAACAAAATATTTGGGCATTTTCTGATTTAAAAAAAAAAGTAAAACCAACAATAAGTTTTGATATAACAAACAACATAAAAACAAATGTTGTTCGCACTAAGTTAAAAATGAATTTCGGTTAAAACATGACCGTTCCGCACTGTATGAATTCATTGATAATTCAAACGTACTCTATTTCGTTTCGGACCAGTTTTATTCTATTTTACAAATGTCCATTTTCAGTTTCAGATTACCCCAGGCGTCGGTGAGATTGGTTTAGAATCGTATGAACTTTTCACCGAATTCCGCAATACCGATCTATGAGAACAATTACCTATTCGTGTTGTCACGCAACATACGCTGAAAATAGGGTATTTTAAACTTACAATAGTTTGTCGTTTTCCAGTTCAGTTTTACAGTGAAAAAGGTAAAAGTTTCTGAGTGCGACTTTTAATGTATTTAATGTGTTTTCTGATATAGAAGTAGGAAATATCATGTGATCTCTTTTTGTTATCGAAAGGGGAAATCTTTGTAAGGAAATCGAAAATCTCTTGGTGGTAAACATTGTGATTCTTCTACCCTCTAAGATCTCGGCAAAATTCCAGCCCAGCATTGTTCGAGGTGTATGATACTGAACAACGAATAAGTCATTCAGAGCTTTCCTATGGAAGATATCAAATCCTGTACTCCTATAGAGAGTTGTCGTTAAATACCTGCTGGACTAGCAAATCAATCTCCTTATAAAACAATCGAGAATTTTTTTCGACGCGTCCTGATCACATTGTCCATGAACTATTTAAGCAAACGGATAAAACGTTTAGCGTTACGAACGCGATAGTGGTAATCTGCCATCGTGTGATATGATCTAGTTCGTCGGCTATAAACATGAAAAAACTCTTACTTTCGTTTTTCGCCGAAAGCCTGTCATTTCGCAGCAACACTGACAAGGCAGTTTTAATGGATAACTTAGATGATACACAAAATTTTAATGATTATTTATCATCACACAATTTATTCCATTATTCATTTATTACAGTCCTATTGTTGGACGCAGGTCTCCTCTAATTGAGAAGCGTTAAGGTCAATGTCGGCCACGATGGCCAAGTACGGGTTGGCAGACTACACACACCTTTGATAACATTTTGGTGAACTCTCAGCTACGCAGATTTACGATGTTTTCCTGGACTGCTCGTCAATACTCCATACTTAAAATATTTGACTGCATTATGACAAGCGTCTGCATTAGCATTGAATATTGGTCTTCCATACGGACTTGGGTTTGAATCCTACACGAGCCTTTAATTTGACGCAAAATTATGTGCCTGTGCGAAATTAATTAACAATTATTAGAGACGTGCATACTTGAGAGTTCTTCATAACGTTTTCGAAGATTATGAAGTTTATCAATCCGTACATGGACAATAAGTTGAACTCCAATTCTTTTTAATGATATTTTATTAGAACAAATCGAAGTCCAGCAATGAGATTAACGCTTGGTAATTCACGACAATGTCACTTTTTTTTAAACTTCATTATTTCCTGTCCTCCTTTGCTTCTACACATTCATATATTCAAATATGAACCTACACTCAAATTTACAGTCCAAAAAATTTTAAGCGATTGAGTGATTTTTTTGCCCAATGGGAAATGTGTGTTCGATTGCACGCAGTTTATACTAGAATATAAAACATTAATCAGACATATATAATGTTCACACACTCACACACCCTACTAGGATACCTGTGTTGATAACTGTGTTGCAAGTCGCATGGAAAACATGGGAGGTTTATAGTCTTACAAGCTTTAAGTAAAATAACATACAAATTTTCGAGTCGCTCTGTGGTTAGGTAATGAAACAATGTACCGCTAGTCAACGAACCGGCGGCAACTAATATAATTTTCTCCGGTTTAAGTTCTACGTTCTGAACAAGATCTGGTAATTCGTTAACGTTTTTTTTTTTTAATTTAAAGTATGTGACAGCATATTTAAATTGTAGTTCTGTTTAAAATGTCTCGAGAAAACTAGTATAATTGAGAATTCTTCATAATGTTTTCAAAGGTGTGTGAAGTTTGTTATTTCGGTTTTTGTCTTCATGGTGGAGTATGTATGACCTCTGGCAATGTATAGGTACATTGAGAAGGAATTTGATTCTAGCAGTGGGATAGTTATGCGTTCTAATGATAGTTGGCTTGAACCCGTTAACGGCCCACTCTATAGTATAGGTATATCGCTTCTCAGGATTACGGATTTCAGGAGTACTCCGTTATGATGCCGCAGTGTGCAACTCTAGAATTATTATAGGCCATTTTCTTCGTATACTCAAGCCTTCAAATATGCCCAAAAATTGTTATCGTTCAATATCGATTGGTAACCAATGATTGTTATCGTTAGATACATACAATTGGAGCCGACGCCTAGATGACTGATAATTGAAATTTTTCTTCAAGCCGAAAATAATTTCGTGCTTTCATAATGAGTGTTGCATTCCTTCACCGAATAACGACCTGATATTAACATAATTGACGGCGTTTACAAATTCAAACAATTTACTTTTGTCAACGTTATGACAATTTTAAAATCTTTCCAAATCTTTTTATTTATACCATCCAATGATCAATGATTAGTGATTTACTTATTGAAATATTCATGTGTATATATGTAGGTGAGTACGTGCGTGCGTGTGTGTCTTCGCGTGCATGGTTAGGTATGTCCCGTATCATTTATCATTAATCTAATATAAACCAGCTGATACCCGCAACCTCGTCTTCGTTGGTTCGTATATTAACAATATATTTTATGTACAGAGGAAAAACATCAAAAAACGAAATCACTCAACATGTGTTTATATTGAATGAAGAAATCGTTATATTATTTTAAATAAGCGCCAAGTGACTAACAAATAACTTAATTTAAATCTATCCAGAGGTTTTCCCGTGATGCGCGCACAATATCAGATCTCTATCATTTTATTTATATAGAAGATAAACTTTCGAGGTCACATGTTGGTGTGATTCGTCCCATTTAAATGCTAACCGCATCAAATAATTGTGACATGAAAATCAAAGTTAATTTCTTGGAGTTTCCACGTGGTGGCACGCATTGAAAATGTTCAAAAAACAAGTCCAACCAACCCCAACTAACCCCATTCGATTCGTACTCCAGTTGCCTATGCTGGAGATCAAAGATCAAAGATCGCTTGTATCATGCTTTTATTCACCAGAAATCAGCGAACCCGTCAGAATACCAGTACCCCTAAACAGAACCTAGAGCTCAAGACTCAGTAAACAATTTGAAATCACATCCGCCACACGTGCCATAATGTATTCAATTTCAAAAGTGTTGAATGCGTGATTTTACTATGCTAACAATCTTTAAATAAATTAAACAAACTTTTTTTGGTGTAAATAGAGAAATGTAATTTTAAATTTTACACATTACATAACTATGTAATGTATGATTTTACTTTTGTCAATTGAACGTGAATCGCAGTGTCACGCGCGTGAATGTGCGTTTAAAATCAGTTCGAGTTTCTAGTCAAGAAGTATGAGACATGTTCTGCAATTTATTCAATAGCGCAACATGAAACCTTCTAAATTTTCCCTTGGTTTTTACTTTGCATAAATTAAAAATTCAAAGATAAAACCTCAAAAATGATGTGATTTACCAATTTTCATCGAGCTCGATGAAGCCGTTCTAGAGTTATAACTGGATACACAGACAGACAGACTGACGAAAACTTTCAAAATGGTCAAATTATATCAAAGAGGCATAAATAAAAATTTATCATGAAATTTAACAAAGAAATTGAATGTACAGACACAACAGATTTATATAGTAGTATAGATTCTAGGGAATACGAACTAATATTCTGAAGAATACCAAGCCATATGAAGTTACTGTACCGTCATCGGTTATAAAGAAAGACATTAAAGTAAGTGATCAGCAATGCGACCATTCTCACGATACACCCGCTGTCTCGGCGCCCAGAACAAACAGGCTGCTACTTATTTTTACAGCCCAGCCAGATTAGATTATTCGTATATAAACGCGTGAGACTGACTCGTCCGTCGCCGCTGCGGTCGTAAAGACCATTATCGAACTTTCTTGTCATACTGTACACAAGACTGAGGAACGTAAATAACGTAATGTTGTGAAATAGCCATTTTAATTAGCACGCTTTTTTTGTTTTCATTTTTCTTGTTTGTCTTCTGGGTGAATGGAAGAACGAAAATCCTTAAAACAACTGAATAATTTGACATAAACATCCCTTGGAATGGAATGAAATTTTATATCTGATTAAGGTTAAGACAAAATGACGACCATTGCAACACGGGATAAACACTAGAAAGAATAAGAAGAAGAGAAGCCTCCCTTTGTCCAAATTGTCAGTGTAATTAAACATTAAGAAATTCAAATAACGAATAATGCGTACCTGCTAACGGAAACATGAGTATTATATTGTCTCGTTACACACTTACTTCACTTAAAGTTAACCCAGATGCTTTGTAACCCTGTCGCTTAAGCATAGTAAACCTTAATGTTAATAACGTTTACTTTTCGCTGACATCTTAAAAAAATTAGCAATTTCTCTTTAGGAGAGTTCGCATAAAATTCAATGAGTTAGCGTTTTTACCTGATGTGATTAATGTTCAACGAATATAAGAAGGAGATAAGTTTCCATCGTTTAATTCAAGGAAAATCGAACCTCCATGCATTACTGGGCGCAGGCGATAATTCACTCAAAGTAGCCCTAGTTGAAAAAGGATACAATAGGAGTTCAAGAATCGAGTTACGATGATGAAATACAGTAAAAGTGAGGTTATATTAAAAGGAAGTTTAGTAAGATAGCGGGCTACTATCTATAAGTAAATATATACGCACCCACAAACCTTCCTTCGCGGGTGCCATGGACTCACATAATTATATAAACTAACTAACATTGCAACCAACCAAAAACCACGAATATAAATTGACAGACCTCCCGAGAATCGAGTCTGTGATTCTTCACTTGGCAAGCAGAATTTTCAATTAATCAACCTTTTTTACAGCCAAAACAACAAAAGGTAAAGATTTAAGTTTCTACAACGATCTGAACTTGTGGCCTTGAATAATAATAATAATAAATAAACGTTTACACACACACCCTCGCACTAGGATTCCCTGTGTTGCGGGTAACATGGACATACACAAATATGACATTACAAATACCCATGAACGGAGAACAAACATTTATCTGTCACATAAATGTTTGTCCGGTCGGGTATCGAACCCGGGACCCCTCGCTCGGCAAGCAGGGTCACTACCAACGTGTTATCGAATACATGAGTTATTATAATTTTTATATTACTACAATAGTGCGGCATTCGAATTTTGGATGATAAGTGACCACAACCGCCCATTAGCGTCCGGCCCGAATGAATGAACAAACGGGGTTCTTCCTTCGTCACTGCTCTATCGGCACAGGTGACAAGAGGACTACGGGTCTCAAGGGTCATCCATTTTACCCGAGCTTGGAACTCGGGGAACAAGAGTCCCCCGGTGAGAGTTATGGGGCCCCCGCCGTTTAGCAGGGGTATTCCCGTCCTTTAGACCTGCTAGGGTTACAGCCAGTAGCCCCCCAGATGGGCGGGAGGAGTATCTTGACTCTATAAGCTCCCGCGGAAGCGGGTAGCCCTCCGAAGATCGAGCGTGAAGTGGCGCGATCCCTCTTAGAGATCCATGTGATCCGTTGTCGGCGCGATCGAACATTGCCCGCGCCAACCGGACCACATATTCCTCTAGCGCCTCCACCTTGAGATCATGCGCCACCACATCGTTCTAGACGTACTGGCTCGCTTCCGTGATCGCTCGCAGAGCCAGGTTCTGCTACTGTTGCATGCGCTTGCGCTGACACCTAGAAAGCAACGCGTACCCCATGCCGGCGCCGCGTAGGCTAATCGTGACCGAACGTAGGTGTAGTACACCATTCGTTTTGCTCTAAGCGGAAACCTGGACGAAAGCGCCGGTCGGAGTATTGCTCGCGCGGCATGCGCCTGTTGAATGAAGTTGTCGGCTTGCTGCGACATCCGCATCGACCTATTGATAATACATCCTAGGTACTTAACGGTCGGTTGCCACACTACCTCCTAGCCACGGAGGTTAACCGGCGCCGGCAGTTTACGCGACCTGGTGAACAGAATAGGGACCGTCTTACCGACATTGACGGCTATCTGCCACTCGTCCAGCCAGGGAGGCAACAGGTCCAGCAGGCGTTGCATGTAAAACTATTGTTGTCGTCCTCCTCTAGTTTGCGAGATGGTTGTGGTGCGCTTGTGCCTGGGATGAATTTTCCGCCACGGGTGCGGGGGCGTCCTCTCCTTCCGCCTACAGACCCCGCTAACTGAACGCCCTTTCCACCAGGAGAGACATTACAGTTTTGTGTCGGGCTGGGCCCGTTCGCCTTCCGTTGCAACGAGGAATTGTGATGATCGGTACGTATGCACCCGAGAATCGGGAACGACGAACGCGTCGCGTCCAGCCCATTGACATGACACATGACATATGACACATTGCTGTCCTATATGGAAGTGTCTGGCCCGATTTTATCTTAATCCCCGACATAACATCCGAAACACGTTGAAAACATTTTAACACCTCTAGCAGGAGAATTTTAGTAAAGAACCGTACCACCACGCACCAATATTATCAGCATAAAACTAGACGGTGGACTTCAGCAACTTTTAACAAACAAGAGCAACTGAGCATGGAGAATGCTGAATAGGTTCGCTTAGACTCGAAGATGAGTGAAGCCCCTTTTATCATTATTTTTAGTTGCTCGCATTTTTGATGAAAATTATAGCTAGTATTCAAATCGAATGTAACTAGTCAATTACATCCTTGAACTATAATCAACTTTCTTCGTTCCGCTTCTCGTGCTTTTTAATATGTCACATAAAATTCATTCCTTAAGAACATTGTTAATTCATCAACTTTGTCTGTGTAAAATATTTTGTCTTTTTTTTATCAATTTTATTTGATTTATCAACTCTGTATTACTTTAAGTTAATCAATTATACTCGTGTGTGCGTTAATTTATCGACATGTGTCTCAGTTCGTTTATTAACTTCAGAAACAGTAATTATTATTATAATTTCATTTATCACTTAGCTTCTTATAAAAAAGGTAAAAACTTTTTAGTCCTAACAAATTTTCGCAAATTTTTTACTAGTACTTTTCATTTCCCATTCCCACAACAACGATAAAAAATCAACCCTTTAACCGCCACTACATTAACGTGTCAAAGGCGACGCAGTTACCCCAGGCGATGTTGCTTTTGCCTCGCACCTCACAACCAACCTTTGCTTCGAAAAAAATAAACTCTCATTATAATTTTAAACAAGGTGGTTCGAAAGACTCGGTATTTACAACCAAGAGGTATTATTATTGAGCTTCTGAACTGAGAAACATATTTTAATAATTGTATTCGCATACACTATTGTATTTTTGATTGTAAAAGATACTATCCATCTTTGAGTCCAAACCAACCAACCAACAATGGACAAAGCTATGACGAACGATCCCTACTGTTGCGCATAACTGGTGTCTGCACCTCACAATTTAAACCCGACGGTACACGTGCGTGTTAGTAAAGTTTTTCACCTATTCAGCTACCACTAATTCAATGGTTAAATGTTTTGTCTTTCGGTTATAGCGTTGGAGGGTCAATAATATACTAGTCCCGCATGTCCATTTGATTTTGATAATACCTTTGGTACGATCAAATGAGCGGCGGTGACCTCTTACCGCCTGATGGCCCGCTTTCTATACTATTTTGGGGAAGTCAGTAACATTTTCTAACTATATATTCATTAAAATAACGCAGCTTCACTAAGTAGTAAAAACTATTGTACTCAAAATCATAAAATTAGTGACAATTTAGTAAGGTACAGCAAATCAGGAACTCAATGTATATGTATATTGGATCAATATTACCCTAAAAATTTACCTTCACTTTATTAGATATTGAAAATAACGAGTCCCTGGACTTACTTATAAATATCCAATGTGACGTAAACGGCACTGCGTAGCTTCCTATTTTCCCCTTAAGAGTAATTCCGCGTAAAACTGAACAATTCTCGACAGAACAACCTTTTGCTGCTATGAACGAATTTATCTCTCGCGGCTTACCCGTTTTTACGGTACAGAAAATATAATGTCTCACCATGACGTGGTAACGATTGTATAAGACACAGTGGACCCTACGTTAATTGCATGCCCATAAATTTTTGATTTATTAACTGTAATTAATTATTACCTAATATGAATGAATCAATAATTTTATTTGGACGTTACACACAACACGTGCACTACAGGACGCAACAACCTACATTACCTATAATACAGAATTCTTTTAAAATGAATATAACAAACACTCAATTGCCATACAAATAACTCCGCACTGCGGTACGCATCATTTCACGTCTACTACGTCTAATACATCTGCACTCAGCCTTGTTATAGTACATATCTGTAATGCTGATTTTCAGTGCGGCCTTATACATTTCGTAGCGGTATAGGTCTATCACTGTGTTACCTGTGTGGCGTGTACCAAAAATGAAAGTTTCAAACTGTAGAGCATTTCGGTTTACACGGCACTCACATGTTAAATGTATAAAGTCAACATAGCAAGCATTGTGTGCTTCTAAACCTGTGAAAATTTCAGTATTTTGCGCATATATTAAGAACTAAACATTTCACACTGAACATTGCATTGAATATGCAGATGTATCAGTTTTTGACATATTTCGGTAGTCTAATCATTTGTCGTTACTATTATGCAATACTTTGGATATAATAAATAATGGTTAAGGCCATATTTAAAAAGATGCTACGACAACATTTTAATGTTTTTCTTTCTCACTACTCGTAGGTATAATAAATCGCTTATTTAATATTATATTTTTTATGGTGACCTATCTTTTTGGTGCTACACGTATGCTCAATTAGAACATAAAAACAAAAATTATATTTCATTAAAAAAGCACGACACGACGTGTCTTGATCAAATAATTTTGTTCTAGTATAAAACTTGTGGTTCTTTTAAAATTAAATATTAAAGTAATTGCACGCTATGGCAGACTGTATTTTTAAATAGAATAATGTATATTTTCATTCTTTTGTGTTCCACAAGGGAAAAATACTTTGACCGAGTATTTTTTTTTTGTATTTTTGTTGTACGGCTAGTCGTTTCTCGCCACTAGTGCGACGTAACTTAGTCGGGCTTAGACATTTATGCTTATCTTTAATGGTTAGTGCGGTAACATTGTATTCTGTTGGGTATGTATTTAAACTTTATTTTTATATCCCGCGTGTGAATGTTACTCGGAATTTGAGTATCCGTTTTGAATATTAACGCAATGGTGGATATTTTACTTTGAGTGTCTATAACTTTTGTTCTAATAAATATAATAAAAAAAAATGTGAATTTTACGCTTCAATAGTGCGATTTTTGATAGCTGATCGAATAGAATGGCTGCAGGAATATCATGAAAATTATGAGAAATTTAACTGATACGACTTATAAATAGTAGCGTAAGAGCTGAATTTATACATTTTATGTGTGTAAATGTAATTATATGTTTAATATAAAGTTGTGTCTTTTAAAAATATTATCTTGTACCCAAAGGTTGTCTGGAAGAGATCTCTATCGACGGTGAGATCGCCATTTGCAAACACTAAACGTATTGAATATATACTGATAGATTATTTTAATTCTTCCTCGCCTGAAATAAACATTATATATGTTATATTATAATAAATTTCCTTAAAATAAATTTCTTTCGTTACCGTACTCACATTAACTGAATGTTTCACGCGAATAATTCTTAATGTCGGTTTTTTATGGTTAATTAAACTTTTCACTTCAGTCTACCACAACTCCAATTATTAAAACTGTCAACAGCACTGTCTGAACTTTCAAAATGAGGTTCTTCAACGCGAATATTTAAATTCTGTGTAACATTTACACACGAAACATAAAATTAAAGTTTAAACAAATGACATCAGCTCTTCGAGATGTTACACGAATATAGTTTCCGGGTGATGTGGGTTTTGTAGTAGGCATAATTTTGCTCCCAAGAAAATCAAAAACAAATTAACAAGCAGGCCAATCAACGTCATATTCTAATGGCACTAAAACTGAAAATGACTTAAAAATCCTCCGACACTTTGAAACAATCAGTCTCGAACAATTCAATTTCCTTAAGAAAATTAGAAAGATTAATTAACGTCGACAGAAAAGTTCAAACGTAAGGCGGGGAAATCAGTCAAATTAAAAGTGGAACTGCGAACTGAATGAATATTTTTTACGAAGTTTCACTCTTCAACGGCGTTCGAATAAAATAATGTCTCTTGTTAAAGACTTCAAAAATTAATGCGATCATTTAACGGTTGTAATTTAAAATGATTAGTTTATGAGTACATGTTTCTTTTTATTTTTGTTTGAAAACTGGTAGTCACCTCAATCGAAGACCAGAATGTCTGATCGTCGATCATTTGACAATTGTTATACGTTAATTAATCATCAAGACGTAATTTATACTCCAAATGCAACAAAATTCATTGGTATATTTACTTTTTAGATTTCGTAACTTCCTGTTGCTAATTTTTCTCAATTAACTATGTAAAACTGAATTGCCCGCCTGACTGCTTTTTGCCTAACTTATTTTCCGAAGTTTACCCACAAGCAATTTTTCTATTCCCCGCGTCTTGCAATCGCTTGGTTTTCCTTCGCTCACCGGCTCATTGAGGCACGCGATAATCAATCATATTATTAAACCAAATGTAATTTTAAAAAGGTTGCTTGTTAATTAAGAACGGTGAAAGCAACTCTGCGATAGAATTAATAGTGGACTGTACTGCAATACTCACGGGTCTTTCTTCCAATGTAGGATAATGTCGAGGCGTAGAGGCCACGCTGAGGCACTTTGATGAAGTGACATAATATATAATAAAAATGGTGGATACAATCCTCGACTGCATAATTCTGATACATCCGAAGGTGACCGCAGCTATATGTCCAGTAACTATTAAAAGAAAAACTTTACAAGTTAGTGGTTTATTGTGGTGAAGTCATGATGGAAAGGTAAATGGGCTTTGAACTACTATTGACACCTTAAATTCAAATTGTGTAATAATTGATGAATTGGCAGGTGGCGACTTGTGACTGAATGGGGTTCCGTAAAATGGTGCGCGTCTGGGGCAATATTTGCGTGTGCAGCTACGGGCTTAAAGAGGTGTGACACCGAATTGACCATCAAGGGGGGATTTAAGTTATCATTATAATCACTTACCACAAGCCGTCGCATTATATGTAAGTGTGTATTTATGTATGTACGTTACATAATTCCAAAAATATATTAAAGCGGAAGAAATATTTCTTATATATAACTCTTCATTACTACACTTTATTAAAATTACTGAACAAGAAAAAACATTCTATAATATGTATGAACACGAAAAGCGATCTCAGCACCAAATAGCTATTACTTCCAGATAAAGTTTCGGCAGAGAAAAAAGAAAATATCGTAAGAAATATTGGTACGGGGTACAGTATAATAAATATAAAAATACTAAATACGTTACGAAAAGAAAGTATATAAATAAATAAATCTGTTAATAAAAATCATGTCCTTTTCAACTGGATTCTTCTTCGTCACTGTCGGTTAGTGCCGAACTGAAAACTTTAAAAATAATCGTCAGAATCTTAAATTATAATTGCTAGCGTTACTCCTGCGAGTTTTAAAAGCATATCTCTGGATTTTATATCTAACGATAACATTAATTCACGGAGTTAGTTTACGCAATCCATAAAAGTTTCCCTTTAAACATAGTACCAAATACAAAGAAACAACACGAAGCAGAATAAATGATGACACTTACTAAGAAAAGTTTTGTTAAATTAAAAAGCTTATTTTCTTATGAACAACGCAGAAATTGAATTCTATTTTCTTCCACACAATTTCAATTAACTTCAGAACAAGCTCTAATTAAAACAAGGCGTTTCTAGACTTAACTGGCTATTCTAATGTGGTTTAGTGTATACTGTTCAGTTAATTGAATAGCAATATACTGGAACAGTAGGTAATGATAGCACATGGCTGGAATGTCGATCTCTCGCAAGGGCTGCTTCAGTTCGAATCTTGCACGCACCTCGTATTTTTCCAAATTATGTGCGTGTTACAAGATTAATTATCACTTTCCAGATATCTTCATGTCTGAGTTTTTTATAATTTTCCCAAAGTCCAAGTCTAACTATCTGCATTTGGCCGACATGGCGATTAATGCCTTTAACCCCACTCAATATGACAGGAGACTCAAGCCCAACATGGCTTACTATGATACTAAAACATTAATATGGCTTACTATGATACTAAAACAATTTTATAAATTACTAGCGGCCTGCCCCGCCTTCGCACGCGTGTACTTTTATTTTTAAACATTTTGAGATACATTTATAATTTTATCTTGATATGTTCTCTAATATTCTAATATTGTAGAACATTTTTTCATCAATAGTTTCCGCAGCGTATGCGATGCAAAAAATTTTTAAGCAAATCTTTTTACACCTTGTTTCATGTTACTGAAGTTTTAGCAAGGATCCCTTATTTTTTCTAGTAATAAATATAGCCTATCTTACTTAGGGATAATGTAGAGTTCTATTGGTGAAAGAATTTTTAAAATTGGTTCTGTACTTTTTGAGTTTATTCGTTACAAACATACAAAAATACAAAGCTTTGCTCTTTATAATATTAGTATAGACTAACGGCCACCTCCGACTTTGTTCGGGTTGAACAATCAATTATATATACATGATTATTGAAAATTTTATACTTATGACTTAATTAGACATCATTAGGTTTACTGATATCAAATATAGCCTATCATCTGAACAACCACGTGTTCTCACCACATAATTTTTTTTATTAAGATCGGTCTAGCCGTTCTTGAGTTATGTCGGAACATACTGACAGACATATACATAAAAATTTTCAAAATGGTCAAATTGATATCAGCGTGTCAAAACAAATACTTATCATGAAATTTCCCAAAAAAAAAATGGAATGTACACACAGAGATACACTACAGTTTTATATAGTAATATAGATTTATTTCAGAAAATCCTCTTTAGATCTTCATCACTGAATTCCGGTTCTTACTTTTATTAAGTTCCAATAATAACTAATATCCCTGTGCGGCAAACTTTCGAAAGATACGTTCATCAAAAATAATCGCACTTGAAAGAAATTGTTACTTGTTTTTATCAGGCGTTTTTTTCTTCATATATAGCCCATACATTGTAACTTTCCTCGTGAATCACTGTATCTATTATTAAAAACCACTCACTAGTTTCTGACATCGTCTTATTTACACAGGCAATCTGTTTTATACTATGTAGTTGTGTAGTGTAATAATCCAACTATAAATGAAACTTAATTGTCTTTAGTTGTTAACTTTAATAATCGACTGTAAAGTTTCTTACAGTAACACTTAAAAGATTTATTCCGAAGTTTGAATTTCTTTAATTCATGCGTTTATGTTCAGTAATCAACGAAGCATTATCAAACTAGGGTACTCATCAACAACAAGGATAGTGAACGTACCATTTACCTAAAGGTGGATATTATTCATTCGTGTAATAACTTTGATATACGGTTGAATCACCGTCTAATCGTGGGTTAGTACATTATTATCATAGTTATAAAATAAATATTATCGAGTTATGTTTACTACCATATAAATCTGTAGTGTCTATCCATTTTTTTGTGAACTCTCATTATAAATATTCGTTTAATAACTCACTGACATCAATTTGACCATTTTGGATAATTTATTTATATGTCTGTCAGTATATCCCGTTATAACTCAAGAACTAATCGACGAATGTTAATGAAAATAGGTATGTAGTGAAAACACTTGATTAAGCAGATGATAAGCTATATAATATATCAGCAAACTTATTTATACTACACGTGGATATTATACATTTTAATTGCATGGCGTCTCACACACGTTACGTATTTCAATCCAACGACATAGATAATTGTTTTAACGGTATAAAATACAAAAATGGTTAACTTTACAATTGGAAACGACTTTATAACTTGCCTTTTGAACGTCGGGTGGCTGTCACCATACGACTTATTTCTGGAAACTCATTCACGGGATTGGATTTGTTGACTAACTCCCTTCTTCCTTCTGGAGTCGACCGTGAAAGGTTTTGAAGGATTTTGTATTCGAGCTGAAGTCACGGCTAATAACGGGCTCCGTGACTAGTCAGCAACGCGTCCGTTACATCCCTAATGTTGAAAATGTGGAAGATCGTGAGCGTTTGCTATCACGTAGCCCGACTGCTAAATTACCGAATGTTACTACAAAAAGCTCAAAACAAAGACTAGAAAAAGGAAATTAACGATTTATAATAAGTTAACACTAAGTTACTGGCAACACAGCACCGAATAGCTTCGTAATAAACAACTTTTGTAAAAGGGATATCAACTCATAAACGTCATTGAGCGTTCACCTCCCGTGTCCAAATAGAGATTCAGAGTAACGATAAATTATATATACACAGACGCTAACTTAGCAAATATATCTCATAAACCCGTCTTTTTTATACTTAAAAGCATTAAACATAATAAACGTATAGTTTCATTGGCATTCGTAGCCCTTTAAGGTATAACAACTAGGCTTCATACTATTTACTCACCTCTAAATTCTGCTCCGGGGCATCATAGGAGAATACACCCCAGGCTTTTGTTTTCAGCAAAACCCTTTCAGTACCGTTAATGGGTTTATCCTTTGAAGCGTTATTTTTACATCATTACATGAGCTTGCGATTTTCCTCCAAAGAACTCGGTAAAAAAGTTTGTAAAAAAATATATTTTGACAGCTTCGAGAAACATTATGGATTTCGCCTGAAAGACATTTAAGAAAGCCTTCACCAGAATTAGTCGGAAACCCATCAGTCTGTCAAATGGTATCCTTTTTAATGAAGATTAAAATAATTACATTAAAAGCAACGAAATTTTTTGTAGCTACGTTTATGAATAACTTTTCGTTCATAGAACGGTTTCTATTAATATATATCTACTAGAAAGTTTTACATTATAGGACAGAAGACATAAAAGCACTTTAAAGTTACACCAATCAATGATAGAATACCAAAGAGGGTTTTGCGTGCTATGAAAGTGGGTAGTAATATTTTTAAGCCGTCACCCGGCAACCAAATAATTCGAAGGCTTGCTATAAACTTGGTTATCAACAGAAATATATATCGAATTATCATGTTACATTTTCGAGAAAGGATGTAGTTATACAGATAGGTAAAGTACGCATATATATATAACCTCTGGAAAAAAAAAATGTTTAAAAAAGGTTTTGGATATCAGTTGTTGAAAGCACCTCACGCTTTTTTATATTAAAGCTAACTGTTCTGTTAGTTACTTTATCTTATTTTGAATATGTTGAAAAAGTTATAGTATGCAAAATTAAAGGAAATTACCTCTCTCTGTTTCTTTCTCTTTCCCTATCTCTTGATCACAAACTGTATATTTTTACATTATTTTCAATTTTTTTAGTTCATTCGCTATAAAAGCGTATTTCTTTAGTTCTTTTTTAACTGTAATTTTTTTTTATTTATTACTTCATATTTCCACGAAAGCGTATTTTTAAATTTTTTTAACTATATTTTACAATACTTTCCTGCTTATGTGGACATGTTAACTGAACTTTTTTTTATATTTGACTTTTTTCTTCATTTGGCCTAGCAAAGATAAAAGTTATAAATTATCCCCAAATTCAAAACAAATAATTGGATGACTACATATATTTGACATTGACTACAAATCATTCTACTTTTCTTAGTTTCGATCAGTGAAAATATAGGAAGTACTTACTTTATTTCATTCTTACCTTCTCATTTCCTGGCCGACAACTCACCGGTGATACCTTTGGTCTTGCTGATGTCCATGGGCGACGGTGACCACTTACCATCAGGGGGCTGGTCTGCTCGTTTGTCGACTATTAACATAAAAATATATATATATATATGAGAGGAGTATAAGACCGATTAAACAATTTTGTAGACTTTTAGTTTTACAGACAGAATTTTAGTCAATGGGTGTTGTTCGTCCGATGTATTAGAATAGTTCGCCTTATAAAGTTCCCCACTTTGACGGCAAGGTAAAAGTTCGTAAAGTTTCCAATACAACTCCCAAACGAATGGACTACTTCGACGTTTCGGAACAAAACTTTGACGGGAGCTCTTGCCGTGGACCTTCAAACGGTTTTGGAATAAATATTTTTTTAGGCTTGAAAATTTGTTAAATTGTTTGTATTCCTATTTCCTAGTGAAAGGGTAAATTTACTTAATGAAAAAAGAAATCACTATACAATTAAATTTGTCTCTGTTATGACGAAATTATTGTTATTTTACTAAAAAAAAACATGTGAAATTCGGTACATATTATTACTTGGTCAATAATATATATCGTAAGTTTTGTTTTCTTTTTGCTTATGTATCAATTGCAATACGTACTTCCGTGTATATAAACCACACGTTTTAGTATGAGAAAGAATTTCTTCAAAGAAACCTCTGGCAGGAATTTGGGTAAGCGGCAAATAAAAGTTATATAATAATAATGCTTACAGTAATTTTACTAATAAAAACCAAAAGAGGATTCTAAGTAGCGGCATCTGAACTGCAGCGATTAAATCGATTACAAATTATAATGATAATGTTATTATTCCACTGATTGCGTCGGAAACTTTTTCTTGCTTGCTCGGGCGCTACATTACTATATGTAAACCCTGCCCTGCCTAAACATTTCCGATTTTATTAAATCATGAACCAAAGACTGATTAAGGACTATTAGATATGATTTAGACTGATAGGATCAAAAGTTGTGAGTCTAAAGTAATTTTATCATGCTTGACGGCTCCGTAGCCCAGTCAGTTATTTAGTGATCCTGGCACGGGACCCGGGTTCGTTCAATGGTCGGAGCAGACATTTATGTGATAGATAAATGTTAGTTCTAGGATCATGGGTGTTTGTGCATGCGCACCACAGGGAATCGTAAGTGTAGGTGTGCGAGTGTATAAACATTTATTTATTTATATTTATTTAACTATAAATAAATATTATAAAAAAAGATTAATTTAGAAAATATAGTCGTAAATAAACTGAAAATGGGAAATAATACTGATAATTAATAAAAAAATTCGAATGTCCATTATTATTATTAATTATTGATAGGAACCCAAGAAACAAACTAATTTTCATGGCCGGTTGTTTTTAGAACAACCTGTACGTGACAAGAGTTGCTTTCCGGATGAAAAGAAAGTTTCTTGGATTCATTCACTTACACCACGATAATATACAATTCCATAAGAGTACAATTTGAATGAAACCGGTTAAACACATCATTAATCATCCCGATATTTTACGGTCATGACATCTTCAACGAAATAAAAAAATACCGCTTTCGGTTTAAAGTAAAAATAATAGCTGTGGAATGTAAGAAATATGTACATTTCTGACCCTTTTCAGCAAAATGAAGTACCAACAATTTAGCTCCGCGTCACCTGGCAAAGCCCGCTCTCAGCGAAGGCGTGAATTGCTCTGCCCCGATTTCAGATATACTGAGTATTCTATTATAGTTAGTGCTGTACCCTATATTGCATTTGTATTAAAAATGCAAAAATAAATAAATCCTCTTTAATTATTGTAACATTACTGATATTGGGAAGAGTGAAGGTTTTAATAAAAGAATAGTAATTAAACATGTGATTAACAGTTTGGATCCAAAATGTATACAGTACGGTAAAGTTGTTGAATATTATAAGCTTAAAAATAGATGCCTATTTTATACTTGGAATTACTAATTACATAAATTTATGTCTTAAACATATAAAGTTACATATTTCGACATTTTCACAGCATGATGAGAAGGAAAAACAGGATAGGATGAGTAAAGAACAACTGGACAGGCAGAACTAGATAGGAAGAACTGGATAGGAAGAACTGGACAGGAAAAACTGGACAGGAAGAACTGGACAGGAAGAACTTGACAGGAAAAGCTGGACAGGAAGAACTGGACAGGAAGAACTGGACAGGAAAAACTGGACAGGAAGAACTGGACAGGAAAAACTGGACAGCAAGAACTGGACAGTAAGAACTGGACAGGAAAAACTGTACAGGAAGAACTGGACAGGAAAATCTGGACAGGAAAATCTGGACAGGAAGAACTGGACAGGAAAAACTGGACAGGAAGAACTGGACAGGAAGAACTGGACAGGAAGGACTGGACAGGAAGAACTGGACAGGAAGGACTGGACAGTAAGACCAATCGAGTAGTGATTAGACAGAATTAAACCAAGCAAATAGCACAGAAAAAACAGGGTATGAAGGAGAAAGGCGCAGAGACAGAACAAATAAGTAGGATAAGACCCACACGACGAGCAGGGCACGATGATCAGAACAAGATGAAATTATAAGGGTTTAATTATTTTCATTCATCAAAGGCCCCTAAAAAAGACGCGCTTTTAAAGATTACGTAAATTCTCGCAAACTATAGCACGTACTATCAATTCCATTACTCAGCACGTAGTATGAACACTGGAACGGGACAGCACAGCGAAGTGCATTGCGAAGAATGGAAAGCTATAGCACTCGATTTCAAATGGAACGTGACATACCGACTGTTTTGTAATCCATAGAGTATGGAGTTAGTAGTATGCCCGTTGAGAAGAGTGTAATGAAAAAAAAAGTATTTTAACCCTGTAACATGAGTTCATCTTTTCCGCGAAATCTACCTTGAAGTTGAATGAACCTATCTTAGGTATTGATTTGATATTAGGGTCAATCATATTAAGTTTTAAATCAGGTTATTAGGCGTTATATTAAGAAGTGTATGAGAATCCACTTATTGCTTGAGCACCAATCTACACTGGTGCAGTTGCGGCTCCAGGCTTTCGCAGTTAGAAGGAGTGACCTGACCTGATGATGTTATATGGCAACAATAACGTATTTTATTGATCAATACGTAATCGTCATAGATATTAATTAGGGATAGTTCACGTTAATTGGATTTAATTTATGAAAAAGCCCGCGATTTTAATTTACATACTTCCCGTATTTTCCCGTACTTGCCCGTAGCTTCTCGGGATAAATTTCACAAAATATGTATTGATTATTATGTGAATATCGTTTCTATGATTATTATAGTATGCATGCATGTTATGTATAAAATAGAATCTTTGAATTAAATTTCACTAAATTTCAGACATTCAAAATGTGTATCTGAAATTTTGCACGTGTATTAAGAGCCGTACAACTCTCCATGTTCTTTGTAAGATATTATTTTATGGTCTTATTTAAGTAAAATAACATAAGCTTTTAAAATTTAAAGTTATTACAGAATCACAACCTAGATTCGCCCTACCCTATGAGGTCTAGTTGACATATAAGTGTTTTTTTAATTTGGTGTCCGAATCGACTTTTTTTTAATTCCTTAAAAATTACACTCATTTACATAACATTACATACAATTACACTAAGTTTAAATTTTTTGCGAAACTCAAAACTTAAGCTATCTATAAGAAATTCTCATATTAGGAAAATGTTTGGAGTCGTTTCCTTGTTGACATATATTACCTGTGCTACGAGTCTGTATCGCTAAAAATTTGAATTTTGGAATTTTAATTTATCAAAGGTTTAGTACATAAAAGGCTGACATTCTCATGTTCCATAGTTTATTATGTAAATTGCATACGAAAAGTTTGAACCAAAGGTCATATCTTTATAAATATTTTTCAAACCATAAAGTATTTTGTTACATTGAATATACGCAGCTTTTTTAGCATAGTCTTTACTTTCTTATAACATAGTCTGCTAAATAGGCTAACATTAACAAAAATTTATTGATTGTCGTAAATTGAATCTCTTACGTCGTGTCGTTAAAAAGGTAAATCGTGGGGACACTCATGACGTAACGGATATTATTGAAAACCAACTATAGTAAGACTCGGTAGTACTCGTATGGGTCACTTCGATTACATTTAGTAGTAACCACACAGTGAATTCGTCGTTGTCCCCAAAAACTTTAATTACACGGCAGTGAGAAATAGTTTCAATGACTCCGGCAACCATGACGGAAACATAAGCGGTGTCCTCTTGGTACACGCAGAGGACACAGATCAAGTAACATTTAAAAGTTGCATTGTTTACACGCTGACATCCCCGCACTGACACGAATGCGACATCACAAACACCCAAGACCTGAACAATCATTCTATCAAATAAATGTGTTTCGTATGCCACTGGATCCATCGTTTGATTGGCAGAGATTATCTGACATTACCATCTGAGCTACAGGATGTCCTAAAATAAATATTATTTTTTTCGGTACGTCCACAGCAAATTTGAACTGAAATGTCTGTTTCACAAGATTAATAACAACATGGCGGATTATGTCCAAACTTTTCCCTGTTTACGGGAGAGCGATGGGAATGAGTTTCGAACAAAGATCTTATACCCTAGAAAGTTACCTTCGTAACAAGCTTCTTCTCGCGTTATATATACAGGCTGAATTTTTCAAATGGGCGTGGATGGCCAAATCCTAAACTATGAGGAATAGCGAAAAGTATTCAAAGGAGTCTCGGGCCCGATTTTGATGAAAACTAAAATAACATCATTGGATTTTTGAAAAATTAATATTCCTAGCCAGGAATAAAACCCGTTGATTTCAGAAAAAAAAACACTGTATATTACACTATTCGATAGTGCGCTAGTAAGAATCGAATTCTGGGAAGAAATAACAAACTAAAAACTAAAGAAAAATGTTAGATTTTAATAAACTACTTCATATTTTAAAGTAATGTCTTTAAGTTATACCCGCACCGCAGTCATCTTCACAACATAAGTTTTAAATTAGAACATAAGTTCTAATTTCAAATTTTTATTATTTCTTCGCGGTTAAAGGCCACAGTCAAAGAAAAAAAAACAATTAAAATTAGCATGTAAAGTAAATTGGCTCTAATAATTTTAATTTTGTTTAACGTTTCATTATTTTCAAAATAATTTAATTGGCTACATATCATACCACCCAGTGCGCTTTCTATGATCCCCCTTTAATAAGTGTCACACACCCGCACTAGGATTCTCTATGTTACGGGTTGTATGGACGCACACAAATACGAGAAAAAGTGTAGGAAAAACGTTACACATAATAACGGAAATCGAATCCGGTACGGCAGACAGGGCCACATCCAACTTGACTACGTGCTCGTCAAAAATACGAGAATATCAGGGCATGTTTTAAATTTTTCTTTAGTTGGGAATATTATATTTTTGAACTGAAAACTCCATTGTAGCTGATCACTGTTCCCAATTTCACGGCTGTCCTCGATTGTATAGCCTTTACGTCGAACGAATTCCTGCCATTTCACTGTCCATTTTACTTTTCACTCCTGATACAGTTACGTCACTCGATTGGAAGTGGACGCCCTTTAGAATATTTCAGTATGCTCTATTACATTTTAGTTTCTTATATCCAACGAAATTTTATTTCTACTTTTATGTTTGGACTCGTCGTTGTCAATATCCCCAATTGCTGTACTTATTTTTTTCGTATTTTTTTGTGCGACAACGTCACAAAGGCTTAGATTTTAAGACTGTTTTCTATTGTTATTTTCAGTTTATTATTTTGTTATTGTTAATATTTTTGACGAACCCGTAGCTCAGTTGGCAGTGACCCAGCTGTCGAGAAAAACGGCCTGGGTTCGTGCACGGCCGGGGCAGGTAGATGTTTGTTCTCGGGTAATGATAGTCTTGATGTCTTATATGTGTGTGTCTGTACCACCCGCAACAAGGAACGCTAACGCCAGGGTATGAGTGAACGTGTTTTCATTAATATTTTTCGAGGTGTAAATTTCAAAGTTTTATTAATTAGATTCATTTTTTTTTTGTATCAATATCAACAACACAACAATTTTTATAAGCTTAGTTTTTTTTATTATTTCTTCACGAGCTTTACAGTGTTAATGATTAATTTTGACAACTCTTACTTTGTCTACAATAAGGAATAAATTAATCTATTTACAGATGCTTTGTTACTATAAAAACACTTAGGTTGAAATGCCTCTTTAGCTTAGTTCCTATTTATATCTCGAAGTTTCTCCATTAAAGTACAATTAGTGGTTTCTGTAATTTTCCACGTACATATTTGCATATGTTCTACAGAGTCACAGAGACTGGCTACCTGCCAGATAGAAAATAATGTCAATTTATGCTGCGGAGATAGTTAACAAATTATTCATACTTTATGAACTAGAAGAGACGGGAGATGTGTACTGTTACTATGGTACGGGAGATGTGTACTGTTACTATGGTACGGTAGGTTTAATTAAAAGAGCAGTGTTGATTATAAATTTTTGTAATTAATAATTACGAATCATTACTGTCGAATCTAAATCGTCTTCTATTTGTTCCTTACCGAATGTTTATACCGCAATGAATAATTCTTCTTGTTCTTTAATTTCAGGTAATCTTCTCTACATAATATAATCTTCTGTGAATATTGTCTCCTCAAGGTTGGTAATATCTTTTGATGTTTTAACAGTTGTTACTCATTAACGCTTCGCTACACTGCAATGCAGATTGGTCAAACGGTATATCGTCAACCAATATATCAAATATAATTAATTACATATTTTACGATTAATGTTTACGACTATCTGGATATAATTAACCTTAGGTATTCATCGTAAGTTTTGCATGCAGTTGACTATTCAACTTCAGAAGGTGCCTACACGATTAAGTAGTAATATGATTTAAATGTTCTCTAGGCTGCTGTTTGCGTGCGATAGTAATTCATGAATCTTTTTGGAATTAACATATACAGCTAACTGTTCAATGGAATGAACACTGGATTGTTTCGTTTCATAAGTTACATGAAATATTCCGTCTGATTATATACAGATCATGCGCTTTTTGGATCGCTAACCAAAAGAACTTATTACATTTATTAATTATGTATAGGTAACTTTTTTAAATTACAATGTTAACTGTGACGTTAAAAGAACATTATTATTTCAAAGAGAAAAAAATAAAAAAAAGGTACATATCAAATATACATTAATATTCGTAACAGTATACTCCAGGACAGGTCAATCATCGGGAAACCCCCGTTTATATCCTGTTATAGTTTACATTTATTCGTCATGTTTTCACTATGTGCATTGTTCCCAACACAAAAACTGCGGCGAAATATTTTTGCAATTTTCACATACTAAAAACGTGTTCCGTGTCAAATTTGGAACTGAGCCAAAAGAAGAAAAATTATGTCAAAGTAATTTCTAAGTTATTAGTGTAATGTATTAACTGCAATTGTTGGTATAATTTTATTATGATCTAGTTACGCTGTCGCATCGATTAATTAATGAACAGAAATGCCATCGGTTGCAATAAATGAGATGGTAATCTCTGGAGCCACGGCACCTATTTGAAAAATTCTTGTACCATTTGAAATTTACATTATTCTGGATGGACTTAGGCTGTATATCAAGAATATATTTACAAATAATGAATATAATATGATTTTTTAACCGAAACGAAATCGATACGGGCCGCTAGTAGGTTATTAAAAAATATGATTTGATTGGGACAAGGTGATCACATCTATTAATTCCGCCATAAAGCGGCTTGCTTCACTAAGTACTCGTATCTACATATAGAGATAAAAGTTGAAGCGAAAAGATTATATTCGTACACTAAACAGTCAAAAAATATACATTTTAGTAACCGCGTATTTATCTAATCTTATACCATGAAATGAATTTAATTTATGACAATTTCAATTATACGAGCCTTTGATTATAGTCAAACAATGTTCGCTAGCTAAAATTCTCATCAACATTTAAAATTGATTTCGAGTTAATTTACTTATTAAATAATATAAATTTTGAACACCCTTGTAATTGGCATTCACACCAATCAGTAACAGTATTGTTATTAGCGACATATGTATTTACATAGAACTCGCTATTGTAAAATGTACTGTGTATAATTATTGGTGTGTAAACAAAAAAATGTATATTTAAGTATTTAGGATTCCGTCTACAATCAGTCAATCGTAGACGTCAATGAATCACTTTATCCAGCAATCAGCTACCGATTTGTTATTTGACACGCTTTTTAAATCATTCGGCCGTACCGATTTCGACGCGATTCGTACAGTGCTTTCTGCCGAGCTGTATACGCGGGATCTACCTCAAGAAAAAGGCCTCTAGCAAAAGAACTAAAGCAAAAGAAGGACCACTTAACTGCGTTCGTGTACTTTATTTATATGCCTAGCTTCATACTAACTGCTCAGAGGTACGCAAAGAGAGAAGGTAAATCGGATGTTGCTAATTTCCTTGTCTTAACTTTTACTTATTAAACGGCGCTGTAAGCAAGCATCATGTAAGTTAATATTAATAAAATATGTGCACCTATGTACATATTATGCACGTAAAAAGTTATACGCCTTTGTCGTAACAAAACAAAAATAATTCCAAAAATTTTACCCTGCGAGCCAGCACTCTATTTGTAAGAAAAACAATAAATCATGAAATAAAGACGTTAAATATAATTTATAAAGGTGTAAGTAAGAGAAGTATGTGTTAAAAAAGCATAATTTAAATGAAATAATAATAATCTGTACATAATATAAACGAATAAAAATAACAATACATACCGACAGTTCACCCCAAATCTGCAGATGTAATTAAAAGCGTTTTAGTATTTACGATGGGTTATCAATCATTTTTTGGTGGAAGAGACCATGGATTATACGCTTATAAGAATTGATATAGCTACCGTATATATATTTAAATATTTAATTGTCGATTTATGTTCGTAATTTATTATTAATTTTTACTATTATTTAAATATACGCATAATATTACGTAATATTTTGTAGTACTACATTTATAAGTATCAATAAGCGACATCTATGTACGGAACATTATATCAATTTCAGAAAATACTCCCCATGCGGTGGAATCTATAATACTATAAAATTAAAAATCTCAATAGCTAGGCTCGTTTAAAGGATATCTATGCATTTCATATCCTTCAATACAGCATATTTGCTGTTTATAATTGAAAAAAAAGCAAAAAAAGCATCGATTATAAATAGTTTAAAGTTAAATTGCTAAAATATGGTCTGCCTAAATGTTTTAGTTCACAAGCTATAATTTTTTTTAATTCTTTTTTAGCTTTGGTGCAAAGCTATATTTTTCAACATACGACAAAATTGCTTCCCGGTGTCGACATATACATGCTCTGTTTATCCGAAATGATGTACTTCTCAAATGATACAACTTCTCTTCGCAATATATACGTTTTCTACGATTACTGCCGATCTTTGAGTTACCCTTTCTGCTTTAGAAGCATATATTATGCTAACTTTATCATCAAGTGAAATCAATTAAGTAGGACGTCGACAGGAGAGTGAGTTATTTTTTGATTTTGGTAATGGAACCCTACAATCTATTTATATATACTTTCTATATGTGCATGTGTCCCTACACTACATTGTCCAATACAAAAAAGGCTGCGACAAACAAAACTCATATTTACCAAGTTTCCATGTCTCAGTGCCTAGCGGAAAGTTGATCTTGCTTTGCCAACAAACTTAACTTCGATAAAGTCGGGGTCAGAGATAAATTGAATACGGAATATATAAAATACGACTACAGGATACAAAAGGACGAAACATGTCCTGTTATCTCAATGTTTTGCTGCCCGTTTATTTTTTTAACTTTTCCTATTGTTCTGATGTTAAACGGTTGTTTATTTGATTGAAGTTTTGTAATAGTTGATAGTAACAGGCGTTACTTTGCGGAAATTCATTATTATTAAATTAGTATTCGTTTACTTTGCAACAATCCGAAGCACAATTTATGATGGTATATACTTCTATACGTACATATGTAGAACCTCACTTTCTACCTTAAAGAAAAACATGCATTTATGATAAATAAAAGTATATACCAACATACATACCGTCACCAACACGTGTTTCGCTCCGAAACGTACCATCAAATTCAAATTCAAACTCATTTAATCATATAGGTATTCTGTAAATACACTTACGAACGTCATTTTTGCTTCTAGCACCGTTTCGAAAAGGTTTCGTTTGCTAGCACACTTAAGCAGGAGAGTGGCGGTAGCTAGCCAGGCATGCTTTATGGAAATATAATAATACCAGTAATAATATTGATGACTTAACAATAATATTGATAATATAATCCTTACGTCAAGCCCCACCAAGCAAGTTGCCTTCTGTCACCTCTTACGACACCCTGTTCTACCAGCTTGGGCATGGGGGAGTATTCTAGGCTGCCAGTCTATGCAGTCCAAAATCCTTTTATATGATAAGCAGACAAAGTTGCAATTAGCAAAAAGTCGTTCATTCGAATTAAGTATCGACATTATAAACTGTTTAAATAAGATAAGGTAATTTTCATTCATAAACTGAGACACGCTCATTATTGCTCTATGGAAACTTTTATTAGTGAAACGGGAGTAATCAGTATCAGGGAGTAGTGAGATAAGTTTTACCATACTTTAAAATACAATTATTCCCAGATGAGACAGCAAGTGAAATCTTCGATCAAACATGATCTTATCACATGAAGAAATTTTTTTCTTGTTACCAGGAAATAAATATAAGTGGAAATCCGTATTTTCCGTGATTGGGTCCGACATGTTCGGACAGCTCGTTCCTGCGGGAATGTCTTCATTATCTAGGTCACTTCGACATCAACGAGAAGAATGTAGCATTTATATTTATAGCTGTATAAGCGCCATGATGGAACTGTGCGAACATCGTTCAAATATTGACATAGGAATGTACACAGTAATTATATAAATTACGTATTTATAGTAGACCTAATCGATATAGAACTATTTCAGATATATAATTATTTTGTTAGTATATAAGTATTATCCCATGATGTAAACATTAGTGTTATGAATGCGGAATTTCTTTTAACCTTTTTATTGATATGTCCGCAGGAATTAATTTCGTCTAGGTGCACATAATTCGTAATGAAAGGTGTGTGATTTAGGAGTGTCGAGTCGAGTGATATTAGTTAATTCTGTATTCAATAATAAATTATGTGTGTATTCCTAAAAATTTGTTCTAAGCTATTGTATAGTATATATACATTAAATATTTATATATTTCTTCCAATAAAATTCCAGCCAACAATAAAAAATATTTTAAATAAAATCCAGTGCTTTATGAAATTCTCTTGCGAAAATTATATAACAATATTCAGTGTTTGTAAAATTATTTAAATCTAAGCTAACATCACTATCAATGATCTTCTCTTAATAATTATTTTACTCTCAATAACTTGATCGCATAACAGTTTAAATTAATAGCAATTTGATTGGTACAAATGTTTTTGTAGTGACGCTGCTCCAATGCAGATTTGTGGATTTGGTACAAATACAAATTAATTGGGAGTTGTTATGCTACCCAAAAGTCTTCGGCATCATACATCCGCGATGCACCGAGGATGTGACTCCACTATCGATCATACATCCAATTCTCGCTCTCGCAAAAACTTACTGAACTGTAGATCACTTGATCTACACCCCCACGACGTTAGTCTCATTAGTCTCTCTCTTATCTCTCTTTAGAGCCTATACGAAACTAATACAATATTCCTTGAAAGCTGTTGACTTTAGGCGTCCTCGGACCTTTTGATTGCCCGCAAAGGGATTTGGACCGAGGACGCGAGTCAGCTGTTAGTTTAGGACCCTGCAAATAATAACCTTGCGGATTCTGCTCACATCTGAATTTGAGTAATTTGATCCAATTGTCTATACAATATTATGTGGAAGGTCCAACGTTAATTCGTTTTAGTAATTGATGTTATGATGATTGCGTGTGTGTTACTGTTTCATTAGGATTAAATAACTAAATTAATTAAATAAACGTTAACACACTCAAACCCCCGCACTAGCGGTACCCTGTGTTGCGGGTGGCATGGATATACGCAAATATGACATCACAAACACCTATGACCCGATAACACAAACATTTATGTCACATAAATGTCTGCCCCGGCCGGGAATCGAACCCGGTACTCCTAGCTCGGTAAGCAGAGTCACTACCACTACTACTGGGCTATAGGGTCGTCAAAATATTATTAGGATCGGATCCTTGTTTAGTTTTGATTTTCGTCCCTCTTTCGTAATAAATTAGCCACCCGCCCTGGTAAAACAATTACGCTAATACACATGTACAACTTAGCGTAACTGTTTTAAAAATTTTTGAAATGGTAAAAGATTTTATTAGTTATTTTTTAAAAATAACTAACTGTACGAATATTTTCAAAAAACCAAATAATTCTCCGTGTAGTTCTTTTGGGTATTTGTGTAAGCAATTGGCCAGTTTTATTGAGTCAAAACTTTTAAGTGAATTCCGAGCCCAACATAATGAGTTGTGAGGGACGGAATGGGTAGACTCTTAGCAACCCATCATGTCGATGCCGTGTTTATTTGTAACTCACCTGAATTTAAATTGAGGAGTTAGGTGATCTTGTTTGTCTACGCTCGATACTCGGATATGTGTTAATGCTTGACAATCTTAATATTTCACGTTACATTAACACGTAGACAGTTTTAACTCAAAAAACACTCTCGGCAAAGTATATATGCTATATGTGTACCTTAAAGCGATTGTTATTCGTCTGATAAATCGAGCTTTTATCATCGTTATTATCACCGTCACGAAATTTACTCACACACATCAACAATGCGTAATCGTTTTATGATGACCACACAAAAATGTTCAATAAGCTGGCAAAAAAAAATTAAAAATCAAAAAATTACGGCGCTGTGCAATACAGAATCAAAAACTAAATAATTGTTAACCGAAGTAATAGATAACTGCGTTATTAAGGAGGTGCTAGGTTACGTTCAGAGATCTGTATTTTCGAAGCAATATGAAATAAACCGTAAGCCATAGCTCGAACAATGATACATACAAATTATGTAACATAATAAACATTATGTAACGTAGTTCCGTAATTTGCTAAAGTCACCCAAGTCCTTCGTAGCACGCATAGACTTTTCACAACGTACTACCCAATAAGTATAGTCGATGTTTGTAGATCACAATTGTTTCCAAAGTGCTACGTGGTGTGCGTGGCAGACTCTTGTAGAATATTAT